>OZ018314.1:8060897-8188691 GCA_963969455.1 Arge pagana | reverse complement strand
GACGACGACGACGACGACGACGACGACGACGACGACGACGACGACGACGACGACGACGACGACGACGACGACGACGACGACGACGACGACGACGACGACGACGACGACGACGACGACGACGACGACGACGACGACGACGACGACGACGACGACGACGACGACGACGACGACGACGACGACGACGACGACGACGACGACGACGACGACGACGACGACGACGACGACGACGACGACGACGACGACGACGACGACGACGACGACGACGACGACGACGACGACGACGACGACGACGACGACGACGACGACGACGACGACGACGACGACGACGACGACGACGACGACGACGACGACGACGACGACGACGACGACGACGACGACGACGACGACGACGACGACGACGACGACGACGACGACGACGACGACGACGACGACGACGACGACGACGACGACGACGACGACGACGACGACGACGACGACGACGACGACGACGACGACGACGACGACGACGACGACGACGACGACGACGACGACGACGACGACGACGACGACGACGACGACGACGACGACGACGACGACGACGACGACGACGACGACGACGACGACGACGACGACGACGACGACGACGACGACGACGACGACGACGACGACGACGACGACGACGACGACGACGACGACGACGACGACGACGACGACGACGACGACGACGACGACGACGACGACGACGACGACGACGACGACGACGACGACGACGACGACGACGACGACGACGACGACGACGACGACGACGACGACGACGACGACGACGACGACGACGACGACGACGACGACGACGACGACGACGACGACGACGACGACGACGACGACGACGACGACGACGACGACGACGACGACGACGACGACGACGACGACGACGACGACGACGACGACGACGACGACGACGACGACGACGACGACGACGACGACGACGACGACGACGACGACGACGACGACGACGACGACGACGACGACGACGACGACGACGACGACGACGACGACGACGACGACGACGACGACGACGACGACGACGACGACGACGACGACGACGACGACGACGACGACGACGACGACGACGACGACGACGACGACGACGACGACGACGACGACGACGACGACGACGACGACGACGACGACGACGACGACGACGACGACGACGACGACGACGACGACGACGACGACGACGACAACGACGACGACAACGACGACAACGACGACAACAACAACGACAACAACGACAACAACGACAACAACGACAACAACGACAACAACGACAACAACGACAACAACGACAACAACGACAACAACGACAACAACGACAACAACGACAACAACGACAACAACGACAACAACGACAACAACGACAACAACGACAACAACGACAACAACGACAACAACGACAACAACGACAACAACGACAACAACGACAACAACGACAACAACGACAACAACGACAACAACGACAACAACGACAACAACGACAACAACGACAACAACGACAACAACGACAACAACGACAACAACGACAACAACGACAACAACGACAACAACGACAACAACGACAACAACGACAACAACGACAACAACGACAACAACGACAACAACGACAACAACGACAACAACGACAACAACGACAACAACGACAACAACGACAACAACGACAACAACGACAACAACGACAACAACGACAACAACGACAACAACGACAACAACGACAACAACGACAACAACGACAACAACGACAACAACGACAACAACGACAACAACGACAACAACGACAACAACGACAACAACGACAACAACGACAACAACGACAACAACGACAACAACGACAACAACGACAACAACGACAACAACGACAACAACGACAACAACGACAACAACGACAACAACGACAACAACGACAACAACGACAACAACGACAACAACGACAACAACGACAACAACGACAACAACGACAACAACGACAACAACGACAACAACGACAACAACGACAACAACGACAACAACGACAACAACGACAACAACGACAACAACGACAACAACGACAACAACGACAACAACGACAACAACGACAACAACGACAACAACGACAACAACGACAACAACGACAACAACGACAACAACGACAACAACGACAACAACGACAACAACGACAACAACGACAACAACGACAACAACGACAACAACGACAACAACGACAACAACGACAACAACGACAACAACGACAACAACGACAACAACGACAACAACGACAACAACGACAACAACGACAACAACGACAACAACGACAACAACGACAACAACGACAACAACGACAACAACGACAACAACGACAACAACGACAACAACGACAACAACGACAACAACGACAACAACGACAACAACGACAACAACGACAACAACGACAACAACGACAACAACGACAACAACGACAACAACGACAACAACGACAACAACGACAACAACGACAACAACGACAACAACGACAACAACGACAACAACGACAACAACGACAACAACGACAACAACGACAACAACGACAACAACGACAACAACGACAACAACGACAACAACGACAACAACGACAACAACGACAACAACGACAACAACGACAACAACGACAACAACGACAACAACGACAACAACGACAACAACGACAACAACGACAACAACGACAACAACGACAACAACGACAACAACGACAACAACGACAACAACGACAACAACGACAACAACGACAACAACGACAACAACGACAACAACGACAACAACGACAACAACGACAACAACGACAACAACGACAACAACGACAACAACGACAACAACGACAACAACGACAACAACGACAACAACGACAACAACGACAACAACGACAACAACGACAACAACGACAACAACGACAACAACGACAACAACGACAACAACGACAACAACGACAACAACGACAACAACGACAACAACGACAACAACGACAACAACGACAACAACGACAACAACGACAACAACGACAACAACGACAACAACGACAACAACGACAACAACGACAACAACGACAACAACGACAACAACGACAACAACGACAACAACGACAACAACGACAACAACGACAACAACGACAACAACGACAACAACGACAACAACGACAACAACGACAACAACGACAACAACGACAACAACGACAACAACGACAACAACGACAACAACGACAACAACGACAACAACGACAACAACGACAACAACGACAACAACGACAACAACGACAACAACGACAACAACGACAACAACGACAACAACGACAACAACGACAACAACGACAACAACGACAACAACGACAACAACGACAACAACGACAACAACGACAACAACGACAACAACGACAACAACGACAACAACGACAACAACGACAACAACGACAACAACGACAACAACGACAACAACGACAACAACGACAACAACGACAACAACGACAACAACGACAACAACGACAACAACGACAACAACGACAACAACGACAACAACGACAACAACGACAACAACGACAACAACGACAACAACGACAACAACGACAACAACGACAACAACGACAACAACGACAACAACGACAACAACGACAACAACGACAACAACGACAACAACGACAACAACGACAACAACGACAACAACGACAACAACGACAACAACGACAACAACGACAACAACGACAACAACGACAACAACGACAACAACGACAACAACGACAACAACGACAACAACGACAACAACGACAACAACGACAACAACGACAACAACGACAACAACGACAACAACGACAACAACGACAACAACGACAACAACGACAACAACGACAACAACGACAACAACGACAACAACGACAACAACGACAACAACGACAACAACGACAACAACGACAACAACGACAACAACGACAACAACGACAACAACGACAACAACGACAACAACGACAACAACGACAACAACGACAACAACGACAACAACGACAACAACGACAACAACGACAACAACGACAACAACGACAACAACGACAACAACGACAACAACGACAACAACGACAACAACGACAACAACGACAACAACGACAACAACGACAACAACGACAACAACGACAACAACGACAACAACGACAACAACGACAACAACGACAACAACGACAACAACGACAACAACGACAACAACGACAACAACGACAACAACGACAACAACGACAACAACGACAACAACGACAACAACGACAACAACGACAACAACGACAACAACGACAACAACGACAACAACGACAACAACGACAACAACGACAACAACGACAACAACGACAACAACAACAACAACAACAACAACAACAACAACAACAACAACAACAACAACAACAACAACAACAACAACAACAACAACAACAACAACAACAACAACAACAACAACAACAACAACAACAACAACAACAACAACAACAACAACAACAACAACAACAACAACAACAACAACAACAACAACAACAACAACAACAACAACAACAACAACAACAACAACAACAACAACAACAACAACAACAACAACAACAACAACAACAACAACAACAACAACAACAACAACAACAACAACAACAACAACAACAACAACAACAACAACAACAACAACAACAACAACAACAACAACAACAACAACAACAACAACAACAACAACAACAACAACAACAACAACAACAACAACAACAACAACAACAACAACAACAACAACAACAACAACAACAACAACAACAACAACAACAACAACAACAACAACAACAACAACAACAACAACAACAACAACAACAACAACAACAACAACAACAACAACAACAACAACAACAACAACAACAACAACAACAACAACAACAACAACAACAACAACAACAACAACAACAACAACAACAACAACAACAACAACAACAACAACAACAACAACAACAACAACAACAACAACAACAACAACAACAACAACAACAACAACAACAACAACAACAACAACAACAACAACAACAACAACAACAACAACAACAACAACAACAACAACAACAACAACAACAACAACAACAACAACAACAACAACAACAACAACAACAACAACAACAACAACAACAACAACAACAACAACAACAACAACAACAACAACAACAACAACAACAACAACAACAACAACAACAACAACAACAACAACAACAACAACAACAACAACAACAACAACAACAACAACAACAACAACAACAACAACAACAACAACAACAACAACAACAACAACAACAACAACAACAACAACAACAACAACAACAACAACAACAACAACAACAACAACAACAACAACAACAACAACAACAACAACAACAACAACAACAACAACAACAACAACAACAACAACAACAACAACAACAACAACAACAACAACAACAACAACAACAACAACAACAACAACAACAACAACAACAACAACAACAACAACAACAACAACAACAACAACAACAACAACAACAACAACAACAACAACAACAACAACAACAACAACAACAACAACAACAACAACAACAACAACAACAACAACAACAACAACAACAACAACAACAACAACAACAACAACAACAACAACAACAACAACAACAACAACAACAACAACAACAACAACAACAACAACAACAACAACAACAACAACAACAACAACAACAACAACAACAACAACAACAACAACAACAACAACAACAACAACAACAACAACAACAACAACAACAACAACAACAACAACAACAACAACAACAACAACAACAACAACAACAACAACAACAACAACAACAACAACAACAACAACAACAACAACAACAACAACAACAACAACAACAACAACAACAACAACAACAACAACAACAACAACAACAACAACAACAACAACAACAACAACAACAACAACAACAACAACAACAACAACAACAACAACAACAACAACAACAACAACAACAACAACAACAACAACAACAACAACAACAACAACAACAACAACAACAACAACAACAACAACAACAACAACAACAACAACAACAACAACAACAACAACAACAACAACAACAACAACAACAACAACAACAACAACAACAACAACAACAACAACAACAACAACAACAACAACAACAACAACAACAACAACAACAACAACAACAACAACAACAACAACAACAACAACAACAACAACAACAACAACAACAACAACAACAACAACAACAACAACAACAACAACAACAACAACAACAACAACAACAACAACAACAACAACAACAACAACAACAACAACAACAACAACAACAACAACAACAACAACAACAACAACAACAACAACAACAACAACAACAACAACAACAACAACAACAACAACAACAACAACAACAACAACAACAACAACAACAACAACAACAACAACAACAACAACAACAACAACAACAACAACAACAACAACAACAACAACAACAACAACAACAACAACAACAACAACAACAACAACAACAACAACAACAACAACAACAACAACAACAACAACAACAACAACAACAACAACAACAACAACAACAACAACAACAACAACAACAACAACAACAACAACAACAACAACAACAACAACAACAACAACAACAACAACAACAACAACAACAACAACAACAACAACAACAACAACAACAACAACAACAACAACAACAACAACAACAACAACAACAACAACAACAACAACAACAACAACAACAACAACAACAACAACAACAACAACAACAACAACAACAACAACAACAACAACAACAACAACAACAACAACAACAACAACAACAACAACAACAACAACAACAACAACAACAACAACAACAACAACAACAACAACAACAACAACAACAACAACAACAACAACAACAACAACAACAACAACAACAACAACAACAACAACAACAACAACAACAACAACAACAACAACAACAACAACAACAACAACAACAACAACAACAACAACAACAACAACAACAACAACAACAACAACAACAACAACAACAACAACAACAACAACAACAACAACAACAACAACAACAACAACAACAACAACAACAACAACAACAACAACAACAACAACAACAACAACAACAACAACAACAACAACAACAACAACAACAACAACAACAACAACAACAACAACAACAACAACAACAACAACAACAACAACAACAACAACAACAACAACAACAACAACAACAACAACAACAACAACAACAACAACAACAACAACAACAACAACAACAACAACAACAACAACAACAACAACAACAACAACAACAACAACAACAACAACAACAACAACAACAACAACAACAACAACAACAACAACAACAACAACAACAACAACAACAACAACAACAACAACAACAACAACAACAACAACAACAACAACAACAACAATAACAACACAACAATAATAATAATCGTGCCATCGCATTTCGAATCCCAGTTGAGAAACAGGAAATTCGTATTGGCACTTTTAGTGAAATGAACTGATACCCAAGACGGTATCAACATTTGATCGCGACGCAAATTCGGTATCCAAGGAACAAAAATCGCCGATTTTAACGATAAACCGATATCGTGGAAGGTGATCGTCACACATAAAGCGGCTCGAGGGTGCATTCCGGGAAAGTTTTTCAAGCGGAGAGCAAACCCGGGGTCGGTCTGTCAAAGAAAGAAAACTTCGAACGCCGACTACATGAAGAGCAATTCTAACGAATAGATGTGAAAAAATCTGCGAGTCACCTTTTTGACCCTGCTTTCCGACATGGACTGTCGTGTTCCAGGCTACTGTTTTTACAGTCCTTCGGGTGAAGTATTGTTGCAACGGATCAGAGTGAACAAATAACGCCTCTCCAGTTTGCCCGTTAATTGCCGAAACATCGTTCGTTGTTTGCTCTGTCATCGAGGGTCACACCTCGCCCGATCCTGTTGCATCCTCGATTTCAGACCCTTTTCATCTCACGCTGCGTCAACGAATCCTGAAAGAATATTCCCGACACCATCTTCGCGTTTCTCTCCTATCGTTCGACCGCCGTCGTTTTAATTACCATTTTTCGGACGCCTTTTGCCAACGAGATCCATTCAACTATTCCGGATCCCGGGATCCGGGTATCCAGGCTAATTCCTCCACCGGTGTTAAGAAGCTCAGAATTGATCATCACTGAGGCGAAATTCTCGGCATCATCGTGGAATCAGATATCATTAAATAAAGCAAAACCATGGCTTCAGCCTGAACTCTATTTATTAATTTTTATGCATAATTAACCAAATGGTGGAGCTTTTTTTTGAAAAAAAGATGATTTCTTCCACTGATTTTTGCAATAAAAAATGTACTAAAAATCAACATCTCCGTATTTGATTTTTATTTTATACTTGATACAAAGAAATCGACAAAGTCAATCACCTGCGTACGTTTTGTAGGGTTGCCTTTTTTGTTATTAAATATCGAGTGAAATAAATGAAGACACACGTTTTTAACATATTTTAATCGCAACATCAAAAAAATTGTATGAGTAGCCTTTTTTGGAGCATCTAAAGTAGACGAATCCCTTAGGTTTGTACTCAACCATCTTTGTTTGAGATTAGATTTTGTAAATACAGTACAGGGCGGGCAAAACGAGACTACAGTATCTGTTTTGCATGTCTTGTATGCATAGTTGATCAATAATCAAAGTGCATGTGAAAAATTGTTTCAATGAATACTTATAATTATTCTGGTTTAGTCAAGAAGGCACCAAAACAAAATCTTAAAACAAACACAATGCAAGAGAAAGCATACTTTTGTACTGTGTGCAGAGAAGCTTACGCCCACCCACCCGTTTAAGACTGAATGCCATGTGAAGTTTGCAAAGAATGGATTCATGAAGATTGTTCAGCGTGACGAGGTCGCGAATCATATTTTTGTAACGATTGTTTGATTAGTTTCCACTATTAATCCAGTCAATGTGTACTTTTAATGTTTGCAAAAATTCTGGTCAGCTTTTTTTTCATTCGTTGGGGGGGGGGGGGGGGGGGGGGGTTACTGATAGTGTCAATTAGAATTGGAAACTAAATCATGCAGTTTTGTATATTCGCTAACTTGAATTTTACGAAAAAAGTGTTTTTTCTTGAATGCCTCGGCCATTTCGAATTTTAACGAAAACTTGTGGAAACAAATTCGTAGAAAATTTAATATTCTACAACTTTGTTTGACACAACTTTTCTTCTAAGATCGGTATTACGCCAACGGCAAAGGAAAAGAGAACCGTCCAAATACTTTTTCGTGATACATTTGTTAACTGAATGCCTATGTAACATGAAATTCCGATTATTTTTGTTGAGAAAATATCGATTTGAGAAGAAGAGTTGTAAATAACAAAGTTGTAGAAAATTTATAATAATTTTCTACAAATTTGTTTGTTACGTCCCCGCAACTTCCGACACACAGCTGTTAGTAAATCCGTAGCATCGTATCCCTTTTGCCAAGCACCACGGTTGGTGACGTCAGAAGCGAGGAAAATGTTATCGCATCTCGCTTTCCACGAATCCTGACCTTACAGAAAATATCTTCCCTTAACTTGAGCATCCCCCACTCTACTATTTTCGGCCTTCATACCAGAATCTGCATAGAGCATCACTGTTCCTCTGGAAAAATCTCAGTGGAGGGGACAAGCTACGCCTCTTTTTTCGGGTATAAATACGCGCCCAAAACCGAACATTTTCGTCATTCGCTTGAGAGAGACTTCTCGAAAGGTTGGCCAATATTCTACATCCTCCGAATCTTGCTAAATCTTGAACGACGGGAATATTCCAAGTCCTTACTTCGGAATATTCTAAAATATAACTCTGAATCCTACTACCTCTGAATCCTGCTAAATCTTGAACGACAGGAATATTCCAAGTCCTTACTTCGGAATATTCTAGAAACATAACTCTGAATCCTACTACCTCTGAATCCTGCTAAATCTTGAACGACAGGAATATTCCAAGTCCTTACTTCGGAATATTCTAAAACATAACTCTGAATCCTCTGAATCCTCTGAATCCTGCTAAATCTTGAACGAAATCACAAACTCGAATATTATTCCAAATCTTAAAGCACTGAATCACGCAAGTCTGAACTTCGACTCGTATCTGAGATTTTTCTCGCCGAACCGATTATCATTTCATGTTTGTACACGATCTGCACTTAACTCAAATATAAACTATAGTATTTTTGAATTGTGTCTAGCGAACCTTTAACCTACAACGTGAAACTCGCTCCGTCGAACAATCCTCACCTACGTTCGTGCCCAGCGTGAAACTCGCTCCGTCGAACAATCCTCACCTACGTTCGTGCCCAGCGTGAAACTCGCTCCGTCGAACAATCCTCACCTACGTTCGTGCCCAGCGTGAAACTCGCTCCGTCGAACAATCCTTACCTACGTTCGTGCCCAGCGTGAAACTCGCTCCGTCGAACAATCCTCACCTACGTTAGTACCCAACGTGAATCTCACTCCACCTAATCGTTCCACGCACTTGATCAGGGTACTATTCCTTGTAACCTCACGGTTTCCCTATCACCAAGGCATTTAGAATCAACGATAGGCTAGACCTCGGTCCCCGGTGGAGAGGGCGGAAACGCCTTGCCCCAAAACAGAGGTCACACAACGAAATACGCATTTTGTTCGTTAGCCCAGACAATCTTCGGATTTAATAACGGCAGGACGAACACGTGCTATTATTATTTCATAACAATGGTGTCAGAAGTGGGATATTACGCCCTAATTGTTGTTAAAAAATGCCTACAGAACGTACACCAGATAAATTCACGAATTGGTCTAGTTCAGAGAATATCGGAGATACCGCGAGTACGGATTTTCAGACTCCAGTGATTCAATCGAGTAACATTTCTGCCGAGAAATCTAAGCTTAGTCCAAAAAAAATTAACATTTCCTGAATCTAGTTCTACTTCTACAAAATCGAACGCAAACGCGATGGCAACAGCCAGCGTATCCATTAAATACGCCCTTGAGGCAGTACCTATTTTCGATGGGCAAAATATTCCGTTATATCACTTCATAGAAGGATGCATGGAAGCAAAGAATATGCTTCCAGCTGACCAGGAATCGATTTTAGTTAAAATCATTAGAAATAAACTTAGAGGCGATGCCAGACGCGTGATACAAGGTATCGACTACAACGACGTTACGTCATTATGTGGTTTTTTAAAATTAGTGTACACTCCCATTAAAACGGTCTACCAATTACAAGGTGAATTAGGATCGATTTGTCAAAATATAGGAGAAAACGTACTAACGTATACTAATCGAATTAAAGATTTAGGAAATCGAATTATCGAAGCGCATAAGATAGAGAACGGTGGTCGGGTGGACCTCGCGTTTAAAACTTCTTGCGATAAAGCTCTCGTAGACTGTTTCCTTCGTGGATTGCAAAGCGAAATTGAAAATAAAATCGAACGTCAGTCTAATATTCAGGAGACTATGCTCAAGGCAATCAAAGCTGAAGCCGAATTAAAACACAAAAATGCGTTATGGAAAACGCCAGGAACTAGGTCAGACACACATCGTAATACTCCACGGGAACATCAGTGGATACATTCAATTCAAGATACACCAATGGTTTGCCAGCTTTGCTCAAAAATCGGTCACACCGCGGACAAATGCTATAAATTAATCAACTCAAATTCAAACTATCGCCCAAATAACATTCAGTTTCAGCCAAATCGGCAAACTAATTATGCAATGGATGCTGCACCAATTAATATCGACGAGATAGTACACAAGGTGATAACAGCATTACAAAAGGGGGTGACGAATCCTGCCCCAAGTCCAAAATCACCCATGAACATGGGAAACTCAGATCATCCATCGTCGATTTGCAATTATTGCAAGAACCGAGGACATACAATCGCGACCTGTAGGAAACGAGAATACAACAACGCCCAACGATCACAAAAACCCGTACCTCAGAACCAGGGAAACTTGCAAGGTCTCCGGAGCCCGAGCGCAGCACGAGAGACAACGCAGCAACGGCGCTCTGTATTCCCTATCCAGATACAAGACGAGCCAACCGCTCATGAGAGCGAGATACTGGAGGACAGTCCTTACCTCCAATCAGAAGAATTTTTTTCAATCTACGCCGACCAGCAACTGGACAACGAGATAAACAACTACCCAGTGACGACGCCGGAAGAGATTTCCAAATCCTACCCGCTGCAAACACCAGAGGATTTACTAAGTAATGAAAACCTACGTCAGGTATTGCCTATCAATCCAAGGACGAGGGAGGAACCTGGTGCAACCAAAGAAATTGGAGATGACCCAATCGCATCAAGATTGAGAAGCAACCCGAACCCAACAGAATTTGTTGAATTACCGCGGAGAACAAGACGCATCCATATGAAAAGGGCAAATGAAGGGACACCAGTTAGGTCACGAAGTCGTAGTCCGCATAACTATACCACTACAGAGGACGAGCAGTCACCTCGAGTCAAATTATCGGGGGAGATTGAGAAACAAAAGCAGCGGCGAAGGAATGGATCGCCCGGACAACCAAGCGAGAGATCACTGACGCCTGGGTCAACAACGGATACCGAGGACGATATACCACTATCTCAAAGCTTGCAAGTGAGCAGGTCAAGGATCCGTGCCGATACGGAACCAGACAACGAAACTCCCCTAAAACTACGCTTCCGAAACCAGAGGGCTGTACAAATAAAAGGAACCTCCACGGCATCTGAACACGAAACCGATATCCTCGGCACATCAGACATTCCGGAGGATTACTATTTTGATCGGTCCGGAGTGGATAACGACAAGACAGGAGAAGAAGAAAGAAATGCGCCAGCAAACGCGAACCGATCTGAAACAGATAACGAAGAGGCAAGAGAGGCGAAGGAAAACAAGGATGCAAGTACGGACGAATCCGGGGGCGAGGAATTAATACCAAACGAATTTGTCTCGTTGAAAGGGAAAAACTTCCTAGAGACTCGAGACCAAATATTTATGCGCAAAGACAACCTTGTCTATCTGGTGCATCAGACTGGCGAACACCTAGATGAAGGGGCCAAATGCCTAAATAAACATGGGTTACTGCCCCGACTGGGACATCTTTGCGTAGGCGAAGCAAAAATTATTAAACAAGGTTCTAAACATCACATCGTACTAGTCGCTAAAAGTGACCCTAGCGATAAAATTTCGGATGTCACGCTCCGAAGATTGATCAAGACCTTGGTAGACAGTATGAAGGAAAACAACCTGAGAACCATCAGCATTGCCAAAACATCTAAATACGACAATATCCCTTGGTCTTATTTTCTCGAGACCCTGCAAAACCAG
The DNA here is from genome assembly GCA_963969455.1 of Arge pagana. NCBI lineage: Eukaryota > Metazoa > Arthropoda > Insecta > Hymenoptera > Argidae > Arge > Arge pagana. Next base: position 8,175,262 of record OZ018314.1, on the reverse strand, counting down.
CTGTCAGGAACCACATTGACAATAACCATATGCCACGGCAATGTCAACTACCCAGCCGTAGGGAAGCGAAAGGACATTATCAACGAAGTCCATGCATCTGCTGTGGGAGGCCATAAAGGCGTCACCAAGACCTATAATAGGATATGCGAAAACTACTTCCGGGAATGTATTACTTGATTTTGGACCAACATCAGAGGTCGTGCACTCTAACAGAGTACGGTAGATAATAATAGCGAAACTAACTAGTTTAGACTTTATGTTGTAAATAATTATTATTACGCACTATATATATTTTAATCATTCAACCAACTATTGGCGAATACGGTAACAAGACCAACCATCAGTCACCCACACCAATCCACTATACCGAAACAAGATGTGAGATGAATCATCTATAAGACCCGTAACATCTTCTGATACGACGAAGACCCCATACTGTTGCACAAAAGTCATCTGCACGAGGGGTACTCAACCAAAGGGTTTGAGCCCATCATTCGGACGAGGAACGACAGGAAGCCTACAGCAACACCGGACCACCCTTCGCAACCCTAATTATACTGACAGGTATCAAATAAAAATAATGTAATATCAGCTACTAGATTTAACAATAAATATTACAGATAATTTTAAGGGATTGTATGCACTAGGCTAAGGCGCTAGGTTTAGATATGCTCTAGGCTAAGGCGCTAGGTTTAGATATGCTCTAGGCTAAGGCGTTAGGTTTACGAGTAAGGATAGTATCGCGCAGAAACATAGAAACTTAACAAAAAATACGAACACAATAGTATGTACCTCAAGGGTCAAATAAATGAAATCTTCAATATGACCGCAAATAGGGAAGACCACACAACTTTTCACACACATAGCAGTAGACACTACAATAGTCAATTAAATATCGAAGGGGAACTACGTTTCCCTCCGTTCCACCTTCCTAAGGGGGGAGGTGTTACGTCCCCGCAACTTCCGACACACAGCTGTTAGTAAATCCGTAGCATCGTATCCCTTTTGCCAAGCACCACGGTTGGTGACGTCAGAAGCGAGGAAAATGTTATCGCATCTCGCTTTCCACGAATCCTGACCTTACAGAAAATATCTTCCCTTAACTTGAGCATCCCCCACTCTACTATTTTCGGCCTTCATACCAGAATCTGCATAGAGCATCACTGTTCCTCTGGAAAAATCTCAGTGGAGGGGACAAGCTACGCCTCTTTTTTCGGGTATAAATACGCGCCCAAAACCGAACATTTTCGTCATTCGCTTGAGAGAGACTTCTCGAAAGGTTGGCCAATATTCTACATCCTCCGAATCTTGCTAAATCTTGAACGACGGGAATATTCCAAGTCCTTACTTCGGAATATTCTAAAATATAACTCTGAATCCTACTACCTCTGAATCCTGCTAAATCTTGAACGACAGGAATATTCCAAGTCCTTACTTCGGAATATTCTAGAAACATAACTCTGAATCCTACTACCTCTGAATCCTGCTAAATCTTGAACGACAGGAATATTCCAAGTCCTTACTTCGGAATATTCTAAAACATAACTCTGAATCCTCTGAATCCTCTGAATCCTGCTAAATCTTGAACGAAATCACAAACTCGAATATTATTCCAAATCTTAAAGCACTGAATCACGCAAGTCTGAACTTCGACTCGTATCTGAGATTTTTCTCGCCGAACCGATTATCATTTCATGTTTGTACACGATCTGCACTTAACTCAAATATAAACTATAGTATTTTTGAATTGTGTCTAGCGAACCTTTAACCTACAACGTGAAACTCGCTCCGTCGAACAATCCTCACCTACGTTCGTGCCCAGCGTGAAACTCGCTCCGTCGAACAATCCTCACCTACGTTCGTGCCCAGCGTGAAACTCGCTCCGTCGAACAATCCTCACCTACGTTCGTGCCCAGCGTGAAACTCGCTCCGTCGAACAATCCTTACCTACGTTCGTGCCCAGCGTGAAACTCGCTCCGTCGAACAATCCTCACCTACGTTAGTACCCAACGTGAATCTCACTCCACCTAATCGTTCCACGCACTTGATCAGGGTACTATTCCTTGTAACCTCACGGTTTCCCTATCACCAAGGCATTTAGAATCAACGATAGGCTAGACCTCGGTCCCCGGTGGAGAGGGCGGAAACGCCTTGCCCCAAAACAGAGGTCACACAACGAAATACGCATTTTGTTCGTTAGCCCAGACAATCTTCGGATTTAATAACGGCAGGACGAACACGTGCTATTATTATTTCATAACATGTTTCTCACGACTTTTCGTTAAAATTTGAAATGGCCGAGGTATTCGAGAAATTTTTTTTTTTCATTAAATTGGAAATAGCGAATATACGCAACGACACGATCTGGTCAACATTTTGAATTTACACTACCAATGCCCCCCCCCCCCCCCCCTACCAACAACGGATAAACAAAGGGTGACCGGAATTTTTGCTATTTCAAAGCAAATATTTGGATATATTGACTGGGCTATGGTGTAAATGAATGCGCCTGTCACACGTTCAGTGCTAGTAGGGGATACTTTTCTGAGTAATTTGAGGTAATCAACCCATGGTCGGAAACGCGACTTGAGGGAGTTGGGACAGGATTTAACGCCACTGGCAGGTAGGCAAACCATCGCACTTGGGTGACATGAAAGCTGCCTGCCAAACGGCGCTGGTTCGAACCAAGGCTGAAGCCGGTCGTTTGTTTCAATCTGCGCCTTTTTCAACATGTTATCTGATGTTGTTTACTTCGTTTCGGACGCTCTTCACGGCCTGCCAGTACAGTCGCTTCATGGCGACAGCATGGACCGTGAACGAGCTGACGGATATGCTCCTTGTTTATGGCGAGGGGCGTCGAAATGCCCGTGGCGCACAGAGGATCTACGCGCAAAGGTTCCCGAACAGGCGTCATCCTGGTCGAACCGTATTTGTTAATGCTGATCGTCGACTGAGGGGAACTGGTTCAGTAACCGTGAAATATCACGACTGGAGTGCGAGAAGAGCAAAGCGAACTCTTGAATTTGAAGAGGAGGTGTTGAATAGAGTTCAAGATAACCCATGCACCAGCGCACGTGCGATCGCTCACGCTATGGGCATCAACCACCAGAGTGTAGCAGAGTCTGGCAGGTTCTCCGAGACTACCAACGTCACCCTTACCAGCTACAAAAAAGCGAGGCCCTCAACCCGAATGACTTACTTCCCCGTGTCAACTTTTGTCGGTGCTTTCTGCAGTGTTGCGTTAACGACCCGCACTTCACAGCAAAGGTGTTGTCCACCGACGAAGCATGCTTTACCAGAGACGGCGTCTTCAACTCGCGCAACAGCCATGTGTGGGCGGAGGAGAATCCTCACGCTTCACACATTCGTGGGAATCAAGTCAGATTTTCAGTGAATATGTAGGCTGGCATTATTGGGGACAACCTGATCGGCCGGTACATGCTCCCTCCGCGCCTGAACGGACAAATTTATGGCGTGTTTGTGGAGGAGATGCTGCCCATCCTCTTGGAGAATGTGCCACTGTAACTTTGCCGGAAAATGTGGTTTTAACACGATGGGGCGCCAGCGCACTTTTCACGTGACGTTCATGATTATTTGGCCGACGCCTTCACTAATCGCTGGATTGGTAGAGGAGGACAGGTTGCATGGCCACCGCGATCGCCAGATCTCCACACCACTAGATTTCTTCCCTCGGGGCCATCTGAAGAGCCGTGCGTACGTGACACCAGTGGAGTCGGATGCGGAACTGGTGTCGCGCGTCATGGCTGCAAGTGACGAGCTCCAAAACATGTCAGGGATTTTTGAGCGTGTCCGGCAAAATATTCTGCGGCGTTGCAATGCCTGTAACGAGGTTGGCGGGGCGCAATTTGAACAATCATTATAGATTCAACGGTACGTATTGTTCTTCTTGCACAACGGTCGTCATGTTTTGTGGAAAATCATTAGGGTTCAACGCCTGGATTTTTTGTAGGTGGTGGGTGCCGTAAAATATTTTCACGGACCGGCTCAAAAATCCCTGGCATGTTTTGTAAGGGTGACGCTGGTGGTCTCGGAGAACCTGCCACACTCTGCCACACTCTGGTGGTTGACGCCCATAGCGTGAGCAATCGCACGTGCGCTGGTGAATGGATTATCTTCAACTCTATTCAACACCTCCTCTTCAAATTCAAGAGTTCGCTTTGCTCTTCTCGCACCCCAGTCGTGATATTTCACGGTTACTGAACCAGTTCCCCTCAGTCGATGATCAGCATTAACAAATACGGCTCGACCAGGATGACGCCTGTTCGGAAACCTTTGCGCGTAGATCCTCTGTGCGCCACGGGTATTTCGACGCCCCTCGCCATAAACAAGGAGCATATCCGTCAGCTCGTCCACGGTCCATGCTGTCGCCATGAAGCGACTGTACTGGCAGGCCGTGAACAGCGTCCGAAATGAAGTAAACAACATCAGATAACATGTTGAAAAAGGCGCAGATTGAAACAAACGACCGGCTTCAGCCTTGGTTCGAACCAGCGCCGTTTGGCAGGCAGCTTTCATGTCATCCAAGTGCGATGGTTTGCGTACCTGCCAGTGGCGTTAAATCTTGCCCCAGCTCCCTCAAGTCGCGTTTCCAACCATGGGTTTGTAACAATTTTATTATATGACTAATCACATATGTAAATACGGACTAATTTTTGTTTTCATAACCACCGATCTATTTGCTTATCATTTTGAAAGGTGACATCCCGACAAGTAATCACGTAACATTCACATATACATAAAATTATAAAATCAATTACAATCATACAAAGATACAATATACACACTTAACCGGGCTTCTCTAGTGATTTGTTTGCGATTAAACTGGGTGAATGCGTTTTGGTCAAACGGCCGAGCAGGGCTCTCTCTATAAAAGACTGAAACGAAAGGTTATCGTTGGATCATGGCGAGTCTCTTTTTCTTAAAATATACTGTAATCAATTTTACCTCTCCCGGTGTATCGTCAGTACTTGTCGTCTCGGGGTCACAAGTAGATTAAACTTCCATCCGATGTTAGGTCTTCGTGATACCTTATGGTGTTATTTCACCGAATTTTCTAATCAGTTGGATGATACTAGAGTTCACTATTCTGACATACTTGGACCGCTGCTCCCGGGAGAGTGAGAGACCGATTATTATTCGCCATGACCCGATGTACCTGCCTTACGGCTTCGTTGCCGATAACGCCGATTTCCGACCCTACTTATCGACGCACGAATTGTTCGTATTATCACAATATCCCCCAATTTTAAATATGACTTTTATCAAACTATTTAAAATTCAACCCATACAGACAAGCACACTACAGTATCACATATTCGTCGGGATATTTACAATATAAATTGATATCGTCTATCAAAATCTATGATATCCGTCACTCTTATATACAACACTTAAAACATAGCTTACTTCCATTAACAATGCAGAATTCATCGTTGTCATTTCAGGGTTTAATTCCACGAGGAATCACGTCTATTGATTACGTCAGGCACACGATCAGCATTACATTCTTATCGATTTATCCTTATTATTGAGACACTGTCGAGTGGAGTATTTGTGCGTGATTTTATCGCTACGTGGAGTCGAGGGGAGGCTGATATTTTTTTAAATTGATACGATTATGAATACCTTTTGATACCCCTGGTCTTCGTGGGTCAATGAGTTCACACGCATTCTCATTAAATATTGAACTAATCTGATAGGGACCTTCGTATAGGTGGAAAAACTTGCTAGTCTTACGATCCAGAGCACTCGATTGGCGGGGAACTCGGAGCAACACGAGGTCGCCCACTTGCAGTTTTACTTTAGATAATTGTTTCTGTGATTTCCCTCGATACCCAAATTGCCGACACATATGTTTTTGTGCGGAGTCATACTTTTCTTCTAACGTTACATCAACACTATCTGTGGATATTCAATAAATTTCTCGATTTCATCCGTGGGCCGCTTTCCAAAATGCAACTCGAATGGGGTGTACCCCGTGCTGGAATGTGTTGTGATATTTAATAATTCCTCTATCTTTTGAACATACAATGCCCATTTGGTATGAGTACTGGAACAGAAGGTTCTAAACATTTTACCGAGTTCTCGCATGATTCTTTCCGTTGGATTACTTTGTGGGTGTCTAATAGAACAGTAAACAGGTCTTATTGAATTCTCGCATAAAGCCTTTCGCCATGCATGCGCGGTAAATTGTGACCCATGGTCAGCAAGGACACTCTGCGGTTTACCCATTTCCGGAATGTATTCCTCCAGTAATTTTTTTATAACGATACGCGTAGTTGCCTTTTTTATGGGGTAGAGTTTGACATACTTTGTGTAAGCATCCAAAATTACAAAAATATATTCCACACCTCCCGTCGATCGGGGTAACGGCCCATAAAAATCGATGGTAAGTAACTCTCTCGGTTTAGTCGGTTTTATCATTTGATATTTCCCTTCCATTTTATAATTCAATGGCTTGACCCGCTGGCACAAATCACACGACAGTACGAACTTTTTTATTTCGCCCCTCATCTTTTTCCAGTAATAATATTGCATAATGTACATAGTCGTCTTATACACACCTGGGTGGCCCAGCTTACTATGTATTGCGTCAATTATCATTCGCGACAGCGTTCGCGGGATTAATAGTTGCCACCGTCTCAAACCATCGTCTTTGCGAAATAACATACTATTTTGGACTCGATAACGTTGATCTAAGCAACCCTTATCATGCGCTTCAAATAACACTTTCAATTCTGGATCGTTTATTTGTACATTTGACACCCTTTTTAATTCGATTTTATAATCACTCGTCCTATCCAGAGCCTGCAGCAAACACTTCAACTGATTACCTCCTTTGGGCATCTCACAGGGTATTACGGAATTCAGACTTGATATGATCAATTCGTTTGGCTTTTCTGTTTCAAATTTTCCACACGGATTCCGACTAAAGAAATCTGCAATGATATTATCCTTCCCGGCACAGTGATACACCTTATACGAATAACGCTGCAACACCAGACTCCACCTGATCAAACGAGCACCTTGGTATTGTGTTCTATCAAGAAAAATCAAACCTTTATGATCGGTAATAATATCAAATTCGTTGCCAATCAAGTAAGTTCTTAATTTTTCCACCGCATACACGATAGCCAAGAGCTCCTTTTCCGTCGTGGTGTAATTTAGTTCAGGAGTTGATAAACATCGACTAACTAGCGATATAATAAAATGATTGTCATCCTCGTTGGTTTGATAAAGTATACCACTGATACCATAATTTGACGCATCCGTTTGTAATTTGAATCGTAAATTTGGATTTATGTGATTTAACATGATATTATTAGCGAAATTTTCCTTCAATAATTTAAATGCTCGACTATGATCATTTGTCCAACACCATGTTGCCTTTGACTTTAACAAATTGCGAAATGGTTCAACAAACACCGCATGTTGAACACTAAACTGACGATAATATGTGCATACGCCTAGAAATTGCTGCAATTGCTTGCAATTTGTTGGTTCAGCAAAATTCCGAATTATGTCTAATCGATCGGGATCCGGCCGTATCCCGTCAATTGAGAGCTGAAATCCCAAAAATTTTACCGCACTACAACAAAATAATGATTTATCCAGCCGTAATGTAAAATTATTGTCTTGTAATTTTGAAAAAATCACATTTATGTGCGAGATGTGTTCTCGAAAATTGTTGGACGCTATTAACAAATCATCTATGTATCGTGTCAAAAATGAATCAAAATCATGACCAAGAGATAACGATAAAGCACGAATGAATCCACTACTTGCAGTCTTTAACCCAAATGGTATTCGTTTAAATTGATAGAGTTTCGATTCATATAAAAAAGCTGTGTAGGGTCGGGATGATTCCTCCAAAGCGATCTGCCAGTAGCCGTGAGCTAGATCTGATGTTGATAAATATTTAACCCCATGATAGCGCTGCATTATTTCGCTTATTAATGGCGGAGATTCATTATCAGATTCTATGATACTATTCAAAAATCGTGCATCTAAGCATATTCTAATCCGGCCATCTTTTTTCTTAATGATTCGCAACGGGTTACAAAACGGACTAACCGATCTTTCAATTATTCCTAACTTGATCATTTCCTGCAACTCTTCACCGACCGCATCCCGCATTGACCACGGCACTGGGTACGACTTTCGAACAATGGCTTTTTTGTCTATCAATTGGATCTTATGCTCATATGACCCTGCCTGCTGTTCTTTAGCAGTAAACAGTTTTTTAAATTGACTAAGCGTGGAAAACAATAATTCTTTTTCCCCAAGATCTAGCATCATAAGGTCTCCCACGATCAATCGTAGATCCCTCAAGAACACTGAGTCCTCTCCTTCAATATACAATCGTGACGTTCTCCCAATTTTTTCACTATCAGTTATTAACGCGCTTTCATCAGTTTCGTGACTTAATATGAAATCATCCTTGTCCCGTAATTCCCGGATATGCGCTTCGTCACTAGACAACGGTTCGTAATTTACCTGAGATCTAACTGCCTCTATCTCATGTACGTCACAGTTGTTCTCTTTACATACAAGATTATTTTGTTTTGTTTCGACCTCCACCGAATCATTTTCCGTTCTTACTAATGAATCATTTTTATCATTGTTATTAGATATCACATTATTATTCGAGACCATTTCTTTATCTAACGACTTTCTAATTGCGCAATGTGTCTTATTAGGTCTACGTTCAATTATTTGTATATAGATGATATCCTTCGATTTCGAAGCCACGACACCCTCCAAAGATCCACGATCGTACGATACCAGATTCGAGGGTACAAAATAGTTTCCTAATTGTACAGTGCAATTTTCATAGTCTAGATGAATTTTATTTATAAAAAACCAATCGTTACCCAGAATCATTTTGGACATCAGTCTAGGAATAACTAAAAACGGAAATGAAACTTGAAGATTTCCAATATCGAGATCTAGCAAAACTTGTTTCTTTACTATAGTTTGTTTTCGCCCAATGGCTGGCAATATTACGACATTTGATACCGGCAATTCGTGCAAGGTGTTATATTTAGCGAGATACAAATAGAATTCTTCCGAAATACACGTCACCTGGCTTCCCGTATCCAAAAGTGATGAAATTGGAGTGTTACACGTGAATACTATCATACGTGGACACTTTGGAAATTTTTTAACCAATACAGAATTGTTATTTGGCACATGACCGGCTGCTTGATCGACCAGGTCCTCACCAAAATCATAAGGATTGCAGCGCATAAGGGGACCTGTTATAATTGCACTGCATCCCCGTTTAAAGGTTCATTATACCTTTCCTGGCTTGACATAGATGGGGTCCTTCGCGAATTTATTGGAGGTGGAATATGCACATTTGGAAACTGCCAATTCGATCTATTGCTCGTATTTACGCGATTTATTGGCCCTGCCTGATTCTGGACATCCAATATCCTCAGCTCAGCGCTATTGACATGATCTCGACTACAATTTGTTGTGTTGTGAAGCTGCTTTGCGTATCCCCCATTCGAAGGTCCATAATGAGAAGGATTTGGATTCGGTTTCCAATTCTTTCTGTCGTTCCTATTGCGGTTTTCGAAACTAATACCCCGGTTGTTAAATGGCCTTTTATTTTCGTGTCTATCTGCTTCAAGATAGCGACTTCCATCGCTGTCACAAGCTTCATTATTTAAATCGAGATGCGTTAGTGCTTCTGATATGAGTTTGGCATTGGTATAATCAATAGTAATCAGATGTTGACGATATCTGATTGGTAATTGTTGAATGATGTGATAATGTACTTCATAATTACTATATTTTGGTTCAAAATATTGTGCCTCACTGAGTTGGCTATAAAAATATGTCTCCAACGACCCGTCTCGTTGTTCATATCGCCGTGACAACCACTTACTTTTTATTTTAACTTGATTAGGTATCGAGTGAAACTCCGCCAGAAACGCCTCTCTAAATTCAATGTAATTTCCAAACGATTTTGCCTCAAACCAAACGTGTGCTCTACTTTCGAGTGACCTTTCAATTACCTCTAATTTATTTGATTCTACTGTCCCTTTTGTTTCAAAATACTTTTCCATTTTATTCAGATATTTATTTGGATGCATGTGCAATTCATCTTGAAATTTCGGTAACTTCACCTCATTATTTAAATGCTCCAAACGGCGAACTAACCCTTCCACGATCACGGGACCAGCCTCCGCTCGATTCCCTCGTCTCTCTGCTTGTAATTCTGCATTTTGTTGTCGAAGATACATTAAATCTGATTGTTGACGCTTGTTTTCAGCTTTCAACTTCTCCAATTCTGCAATTAAATCTCGATTAGCTTCACCTTGTCTTTGTTTAATTTCATCTCGCAATCTTTGTAAATTTTCCCTTTCCATTGCGATCGTCAATCGCTCTCTTTCATACTCCTCTACATTTCTCAATTCTAACGACGTATTCGCCTGTTCAACCATCGTAATTGTATTATTATTTGTTTTGATTTTGCTATTGTCTTTCTTATCCTTACGTATATAGTTTACGGCACTCGCCTTAGCTCGTGTCACCACCGGCGAATGTGTTACCTTCGGCATATATATATCTCCCCAAGATACACACGATTAAGCTATAAGGTCAAGTCCCTGTTCGGGCGCCAATTGTAACAATTTTATTATATGACTAATCACATATGTAAATACGGACTAATTTTTGTTTTCATAACCACCGATCTATTTGCTTATCATTTTGAAAGGTGACATCCCGACAAGTAATCACGTAACATTCACATATACATAAAATTATAAAATCAATTACAATCATACAAAGATACAATATACACACTTAACCGGGCTTCTCTAGTGATTTGTTTGCGATTAAACTGGGTGAATGCGTTTTGGTCAAACGGCCGAGCAGGGCTCTCTCTATAAAAGACTGAAACGAAAGGTTATCGTTGGATCATGGCGAGTCTCTTTTTCTTAAAATATACTGTAATCAATTTTACCTCTCCCGGTGTATCGTCGGTACTTGTCGTCTCGGGGTCACAAGTAGATTAAACTTCCATCCGATGTTAGGTCTTCGTGATACCTTATGGTGTTATTTCACCGAATTTTCTAATCAGTTGGATGATACTAGAGTTCACTATTCTGACATACTTGGACCGCTGCTCCCGGGAGATTGAGAGACCGATTATTATTCGCCATGACCCGATGTACCTGCCTTACGGCTTCGTTGCCGATAACGCCGATTTCCGACCCTACTTATCGACGCACGAATTGTTCGTATTATCACAGGTTGATTACCTCAAATTACTCAGAAAACGAATAATTGACTCTTTTCCATACAACACGTATAAATTAAGGAAGATTTTTTTCCAGAATTTTGATCCCAATTAATAATATGAAAATATCCAAAGATTATAAATATGAAGGTAGCAATAAAAGTGATCAAGATATATCTATACATACTTTTTATTTATTTTAAAAATTAACATATTCGTCGTCCCCGTCACGTATCTTGCCCCTAAACGTATAATCAGTAATACATTTGAAATACAAATGCTAATAAAAAGTAGAACATAACTTTTATCCGCAGCAATGCATTCGAACATACATTGACTCCTAATTGGCCCATTCCATATGGATTCAACCAGCCAAAAGAAAACGATGTCTTCGATCTTTTTCAAACTTTGGGATCTCGATATACATTGAATTTCCTGAGACACGTCAGCCTTATGGTGCCTGACTGGACTTTAGGTCGAAAATACATCTTTTCGAAACTAAAAATTCTCGGTTTCATTCAAATGACCGTCGTTTGACCCCAATTATCCGATCGAGGTGATTTTTTTCAAAATGTGAGGAATTTAATCAGGTTCTACGTGGTGTTTTCGTATTTCGAATAAATTAAAAATTCATCGATATATTTAGGAAAAACTCACAAAAATCATTTTTTCAAAAAACGAATTTGGGATATGTTATTGCATGTATAGCGCTAAGTGTATCGCATATAGGCTTAGACGTGTAAAAATTAAAATTTTCTTCACGCGGTCATATATCTAAAACCGAGCAAGATAGCGTATTACCGTTTGGTAGAAAGATAGTTTATTTGGCCGTGTTACGAACGCGATCGTTGGATGTTGTTTTCGCGTAGTAACGGTCGTTCCGAGCGGTTAGAACGTCGATTATTCAGAGTTCGGGGGAGCTGCGCGTACAACTCTCTGAGTTGTTTTAAGGAAGTGACGGGTTCGGTTGTAGTTCGAGACGAGTAATTGGGAGAAAATAGTATCAATTGGGTTTATTCATGAGCTTGCCCTACCCCACGACCTTACAATATGTTGATAAAGCGACTCTAATATGAGGACTTGTGATATTCGTGCGATATGAAAACTTGGTCGGTTAACAATTAGCAAGATCAGCGAGAGGACTGTCTTGGATGATCGTTCGGCGATGACTGCCTTCGCGGACCCTTCGTGCGGCCCACGACGGTTCGCGCAATGATTCTCTAATTCAGGAAAAGGGTCTTATTCACTCGCCGCAGAGCGCTCTCCGAGAGTTCTGCGGCTCGGTGGAATCTGCTGATTCCGCGGAAAGGTGTGAGATCTGTTCCAACGGTCTTTCCCATGATTCGGATTCCAGGTCGGCGGAATCCGTTGGTAACTGGACCGTTGGACGGTGGACGAAGTCCGTCCGTAACACTCCCGGGGCGGTGAAAAAAGCGACGATCCACCGTCGCCAATTCTCTCGCGGAGGGCGAGTTGGAATTGAAATGGAGGAAAGAACAAAAGTGTAAAATGATCAGTGAAAAATAAAGAATCGACAATTCAAAAACAAGGCGAAAGTTTAAAAAAAAAAAGGAATTGAAAATGGTCGTGGGTACATAGGTATCTAAATCCTTATTCTAGAGGGGCGGGGTGTTCCCTACTCGTCGGGGACCCACTGACCGGATCCCGATAGCCTAAAGGGGTTATATATGTGTATGGTGAGCAGATATTCGTAAGGAGTCGTTGTACTATGCGTCCCTCCGAGGGTTGGCGTTACCCCTTTTTATGGTAGTATGACTTCCGTGTTGATGCGCTGTCTAGGCTTTCCCAACTCCCGTTTGGATCGCTGGCCTTGGTTCGCGCGGTGCACGGTGGTTCTGGAGGGGCTGGCAAGGCCAGTCGGAGTTCTTCTACTCCGTGAATCTCGGTGGTCGGGCGGCGGTGACGCGATCGGTGGTGATCATGTGTCTCCCGCGTCTCTTCCACTGCAACCATTGTTGGTCTGGTGTCGGTCAGGGCGAGGTTGAACGTTGTTCCCTCGCTCCGTTTGTTTTCGATCGACTCCTGTTTCCCTGTAATCTTTCTACACAGTATTAGTTTGAGGAGGCTCCCCCCCAGGGAGAACCTCCTCGCGACAAATATGGCGGTGATCAGGGTGCCTAGGGACGCGATGCCGAAGATTGCGGATTTTTCAATAATTTGGATCCGCCGTTCTACGTGCTGTTTTTCGGCAATACCTTTCGCTCGCGTCACGATTTCGGCGAATCGGACGCCGCTGGCCGTCGTTCGTGATTTCGCGCTTGTTTGTCCGGTGCGGTTCGCCAATGATGATTCTACGTCGGCGATGGCTTCAGTTAATTTTATTTCGGTGTCGCTACTTACCCACATAGCGGTAATATTGAGGGGCTGTCCCTCCGTAATCGTGGTCGACGTCCGCGTTTCGAATTTTCGGTGCGCGCGGAGTGTGACCGTGTTCGTGCGTCCGACGCAATCGCGCTGTAGTGATAAGGCTCCGGTGCCTTCAATGAATACGGTCGCCGCGTTTGCCCCTTCGCATTTTACGAATACCGTTTGCCGGACGGGCGCTGAAAAGTACCACGTGTTCGATTTTCCCGCCCGTTTCTAAAATGTTGTCTCGCGCTTCTCGATCCGAACATCGCAACGGTCATAGGCGCGGAATTCCGGGTTCAGGTTGATTTGTACGGCGCAATCAGACTCGTCGGTCGGATTAAATAAATGAGGTGTGGCTCGCCTTTTCTGACTTTTTATATGTTTCTTTTAATTTGCCCTTATCCTTTACTCTAATGTCCCTGTTTCTGGCGGCTCCCTATTCGGTTGAAACGTGTGCGCGCTTGACTTTGTTTCGGTGGACTACCTTGGTCCGTGTTTCAGAGATTCTTAGCCGAAGGTTGTATGGTTCGATTAATTCGATGATTTTGTACGGCCCTGTGTATTCGTTGTCGAGTTTTCCGTACCTTGGTTCGTTTATCAGGTAAACCCTCTCTCCTACTTTGAATTCCTGAGAATTTGCTTTTCTATCGTAGTATTTCTTGGACCGTTCTTTCGCTGTTAGAAGGTTCGCTCGTGCGCGTGTTGCTTTTGTTCGTATGCGCTCCGCAAGTTCTTGAAAGTACGAATCGTAGGTTAAGATTTCGTCGGGCTCCGGATAGGCAGAGGGAAGTCGCGCTCGCATTCCGAAAACGAGCTCGTGTGGTGTGTACCTCGTTCCTTCGTGCACGCTCGTGTTGTGTGCCATTGTCGCGTACGGGAGCCACGTGTCCCAATCGCGGTCGGTTGTTTCGTTCTGTTTCAGATATTCTGCGAGTCCTTGGTGACTTCTCTCTACGCTGCCGTTCGACTGCGGGTGATACGCGGTCGTCTGTACCTGCTTGATTTTAAAAATTTTGGACAGTTGTTTCATCGTCTCCCCCACGAAGGCCCGACCCTGGTCGGTGAGTACTACGCGGGGCGCTCCGAAGATTGTGATGAAATTAGCTGCGAATCCCTTTGCGACGTCGCGGGCTGATCCAGACGGAAGTGGGATCGCTACCAGATATTTTGTTAACAGGCATTGAATCGTTAGGGCGTACCGATTCCCTGACCTTGACATCGGCCTTGGCCCCCATAGATCTACTCCTACTTTATGGAAGGCCGCGGCGGGCGTGTCGGTGATGACCATGGGCATTCGCGTTTTCTTCCTCACCAGTTTCGTCCTTTGACATGCCTCGCACCTCTTGATTGCGTCCCCTATGTCTCGACGCATGTTCCACCAATAATATCTTTCCCGTATCTTGTCGCAGGTTTTCGTCACTCCTTTGTGCCCCCCGTGACTCGACGCGTGATACTCGCGAATCAGGTCGTTTCGCGTGTCCGGCGGTGGCACTATTAAATACTTGGTACAGTATGTGATTCGAATGGGGCTGTCTAGGAACGCGAGGCGGAATTCCCTTTTGACTTTTTCCCATGCGTATCCCGGAATGATCTCATACTCCATCGCAACGTTTAACTCGTTACTTCGTTTCGCGGAAGCTAGCGCGTAAAGGTTTTGTATCGCGGTTACTATGTTTTTCTCCTCGATTTCTTCCTTGTTTCGTTTTTTGATGACGACTCCGTACGTCTGAGTTCCCCGGGCTTTTTGATATATTACTTGCCCAACTCTTGGTTGTTGATCGTTTAAAAATTTGGTGTCTATATATCTTTTTTCGATCAGAGTTAGTACGTGTCGAGGGATGTTCTTGAGATCTTCTCTGAGGAAATACACGATATCGCCCCTACGCTCGGTCGGCCGTACGTTTTCCGTGCAACGCCACCTCGGTTCTCCGCCGTTCCCGGCGGTTTTCGGAATTTTCCTCGCTATCTCGCGTACTTCTCCTCGGTCTTCCAAACCGCTGACGCTGCTATCCGTTGCTCCTCGGTCTTCGTCGTCTGACAGGTTGCGTCGGTGGTCCGAGTTGTTGTTATGCTCGTTGGTCTCCGCGACCCGAGGAGGTGTCGCGTTACTCCGTTCGCCCGTGCTCCTCGGTTCTTTTACCAGGAGCGGAACGTAGTGGTTCCAGTTCTCCAGTTGTACATGAAGGAAGGGCGCCGTCTCGTTACTTACAAATTTGTTGTACTCCACCCGGTCTGACCCGTATTTTACATGGACGCATATATTTACTCTCGCGTAGTCCGCAAAGATTTCGAGTATATTTTCATCCCCGAAATCGTCCTTACTCTCTAAAATTGTTCGCGCTACCTTCGGATTCGCGCAGCGTTCTAACGTATCGTGTTGTCGCAGAGCGTTTCTGAGGTCTTGCGGTGACATTTGCCACCCGCAAAGTTTGATCAGTGAGTCGAACAGGCAATTACCGTCGCTCGTCACGTTTCTGAACGGTGTGAGTCGTAGGTGTGGTTCGGCGCATCTCATGTCGCCACTGCGGACCACTGGTGTATGCTCGTTCGCGCGGGCAACGTCCTGTCTGTGCCCAACTTCTTCGTTTAGCGTGCGTTTTGTCAGCTGGTTGGGAGCTACGGATCGCTGTGCCTTAGCATTGGGTCTGTCTAGCGTCACGGCTCTTCTGTCTTGCGCCTCGTCAGCGCGATAAGCGACGTCGGTCGAGGTCACTGGCTGATTCGTCCGGCTTATCTCGAATGTTTGTGTCGCCTTTTCCCTCCACCGCGCGCGTGGTCTGGCCCAATCACGCGTGGTCGTCTGGACGTCGCCTTCCTCTGTTGATCCTCCGGGGTCGATGATCTCCGGTCTTTTTCTAATCGGCTTCCTCGTTATACCTTTCGTGGCAGGTTCTGTTGTGTTACCACGGAGTTTTTTTGTTGTGCCGTCCGATTCGGTTACGTCGGGGTGATGACTCGGATGATATACCTTCCTGGGTCTTCCTCTGCGACCCGTACGTTCGATTTTCGGTCTTCCCCTGCCTCGTCGTGGTTGTGATCGGTGGGCCCGATCGCTCGCTTTCTCTGTGCGAGGGATTATTTTTTCCGTTTCTGTGTCGCCATCCTCCGTGGTGGTTGCCGTTGAGGATCCGTGTGGTGGCGTCGCCTCGTCTGTTTGGGCGGTTCTCGCACTTTCCGGACCGGATATACGGGGTATGTCTCCTCCCGCGTTTGGTGCGTCGTTGGTACTGTTTTTCCTCGTCTTCCTCCCTTTCTTGCTCCTTGGCGCTTCTTTGCGGCTGCTACCTTCTTCGCTTTCCGTCCCGGGGACGTATCCGTCTGTAATCTCTCCGTATGGTGAGGTGCACCCTTCACCGCCCTCGCTTGGGTTCCCTTTATCTCGATCGCTGCTCGTTCCGGCGACCTGTTCGATTTCTTCCCTTTGAATGCGCCTTTTTTGCCTGGGCGCTGCTCTTCCACTACTTAATTCCTCGGTTCTCCACGCTCGCGCTCTTCGTTTTCGGGCGAGGCGTGGCATTTCTTCGTCCATTTCGGTGTCCTGGTCCGAACCGTGTCGGGCGTCGGTCGCCGCGACGCTTTCTTTTGTTTCGCTCCCGTTTAACCGCTTTTCCTTTCTCGCTGCCGGATTTCCACTTTCCGTTTCATCGGTCGAGCGTATCCGTTTCCGTTGTGCCCGCGTGAACCGCGGTGGTAATTCTGTCATTTCGACGGCTTGATCCGATCCGACTTGATCATTCGTGTTCTTACCGCTTTCTTCTATTACTTTATCATCGACCCCTCTCTGCTTCCTTGGCGCTGGGTTTCCACTGCCCGATCCGTCTGTGGATCGGTTACGGGTGGCGTGCTGATGCCACCCTTTTGATTTCTTTAACGGCCGGTTTTGGTCCGTTTCCTTTTTCTTCACCATGAGGACGTGGGGTGTATCCCCTTCCTCCGTTTTTTCGTGGAATTCGTCCGCCTCATAGAAATCTAACCGCGGTCTGTTGGGGTCGCGCTCCCCCTCGCGTAGTACCGGATTTCGTGATAGCGCGTCGGCGTGCCCCTGACGTGCGCCCGATCGGTACTCGACGTCGTAGTCAAAATCTTCTAGTTTGATCCGAAAACGGTGGAGACGTAGCGCGAGGTTCTTCATATTCTTGGACCATTTCAGTGGCTGGTGGTCAGTTACGATAGTAAAGCGGTTTCCGTATAAATACGGTCGAAATTGTTCGGTTGCGTATACCGCTGCTAAGATTTCCTTTTCTCCTACACTATACCTAGTTTCTGCCCCTTTTAACGTGCGCGAGGCGTATGCAATCGGTAGGTCTTCTCCTAACTTTCCCTGGCTGAGGATTGCCCCGATCGCGTAGTCTGACGCGTCCGTAGTGACGATAAATGGTTTCGAAAAGTCGGGTCCTCGGAGTATGGGCCCTTCGCACAATTTATCTCTTAATGTTTCAAACGCTTTCTTCTGGGCTTCGCCCCATACAAATTTTTCGTTGCGCTTAAGTAATCGCAGTAAAGGAGCTGCTATCTTCGCGAACCCTTCGATAAATCTACGATAATAACCTACTAACCCTATGAATTGCTTGATTTTCTTTGCAGAGTTCGGTGGTGGGTAATTTCGGACAGCCTCGACTTTTTTTGGATCGGGTTTGACGATCCCTTCCCCTACGACGTGGCCGAGGTATTCGGCTTCCTTTCTCAGGAGGAAACATTTTTCCGGCGCGAACGTAAGGTTCGCGTCGTCGATCCGTTTCATCAGGCGGCGAAACTTTACTTCGTGTTCGTCCAGATCCTTGGCGTAAATGATGATGTCGTCAAGGTATACCGCGAGCTCGATTCCCTGGAGTCCGGCTAGCACCAGGTCCATCAGCCTCTGGAAGGTGGCGGGACCGTTCCGAACTCCCATCGGCATACGGGCATATTCGTAGTGGCCGTTTGGTGTTGAAAATGCTGTTTTGTGCATATCCTCCTTGGCCATCGGTATCTGGTGGAACCCCGATTTTAGGTCGAAGGTTGAGAAGTACTTCGCTTGTCCCAGCTGGTCCAGAGCGTCGGTTATTATCGGTAGGGGGTACGAGTCGTGCGTTGTTTTTTCATTTAGTCCGCGAAAATCGACGACCAATCTCCATCGCTTCTGTCCGTTCGCTCCCACCTTTTTTGGCACTACCCATGCGGGTGAGTTGTACGGGGAGGCGGAAGGTTTAATTATCCCTGCCTTTAATCCTTCTGCTACGTGTCGGTTAATTTCCTCTCGAAGTAGCGGTGGCTGTCGGAATTGTCTCGTTCTTACTGGGAGATCGTCGGTGGTGGGGATGTGATGGGACAGCACGGTCGTCGCTGGCAGCGGGTCACCGGGTAGGGAGAACAGGTGACCATATTCGTGGATTAATTTTCTCACGTGGTTGTTTTCTTCTGCGTTCAACCCCTCTCGCGGAAGAATTTCGAAGACTTCGTCGGTCCGGTCTCTCCTCTTCGTTGCGTTTACCGTCGCTATTTTTCCTTCGCTGTTTACTTCACCGAGGCCGACGGTCACGTGTTCCTCGGTCGCCGCTCGAATTTGTTCGCATTCGGTTAGTTCGAACACCGGTACTTCTATCGTGATCGCCTCCTCTGATGTGTTTATTGCGTATAGGTGCGCGACTCCGTTATCTACGTTCACGATGCAATTCCCCATGTAGATGTCGGGCCCGGCGTTGATCGAGGGTAACATTCCTACTCCTATTTCTGGGTTGGCGACCCTCACGTATACCCTGTGCTTGCTTCGCGCTGGAATGGTGAGCCCTTCCCCTTTTCGAAACGGGTATGTGTCTTTTCCTACGCTATATGTTCGTTGGCTATAGGAGATTGTAGCTTTAAATTTGGAATGGAATGTCGAACCTAGTATGGCGCTCTGTGAAATCGGAAAATTGTCGTCGACGACGTGGAATTCGCACCGTCGACCGTCCAGCATAATGTCGACTCGTCCGTGAGTCGTTGATTTTCCGTCCGTAATTCCTACTAATTCCCATGTATCGTTTGCGTATACTGGTACATCGTTCGCTACGCTTCCTCTCTTGATCAGGCAGATCTCGGCGCCAGTATCTACCAAGAAATCTGCTCGTCCATTCCGGAGGTCGTCGCTGTATAGTTCGATCGCGGGGGCGGCGACGAGCCGATTTCCTTGAATCTCTAGGATTCCGTTTACTCGTTGAGGCCGCACGGTCGCATGTTCGCGCTTGGGAGTACGCCCGGGCTCGGTCCTGACGTGTCGGGCCGAGCCCTCTCCCCGTTTAAATCGCGCTGAAAACTTTTATTATGATTTCCGGCTTGTCCCTGCGCGTTCGGTTCGTATGCGTTTCGTCCCGGAGCTCCCGAGTTGTATCCCCGTGGTTGGTGTCGCCCGTGCCAGCCACCCTGATGGTCCGTTCGCGAATTGTTTGCGCGGTCTTGCCAAGACCCGTTTCGTATCTGTCCTTGGTTGCGTGGATCGTTTGAGCGCTCGTTCCACGATTCCGACCCATGATTCCAGTGGTTTTCCGGGGGTCCGTTGTGTCGGACCTGGTTGTCGCGAGGGCGTGATCCTCTGTAGTTACCGCGGCCTTGGGCGGTACTTTGTCTAATTTCCCTGACCAATGTATTGCATTCGGCTTGGGTATGACCCTTATTTCTACAGAAATTACACCGCTTACTCGTATCGCGCCAGAGCGGTGTTTGCGCGCCGCTAGCGTTGTCGCTTTTTCCTATCGGGGCGTCGCGTATCCACTGGAGGTCGCGTTCGATCTTGTCGACAAGAAACCTGGCCTCCGATAAAGTCACGGGGTTCCCTGCTACTAGTCGTGTGTCGACGTCTGTTTTTAATCCTCTACGAAACGCTCTAAGGGCTATTTCCTCGGCTTGTTCTATCTTCGCTGTTCGCGCACCTTCGGAGGTGTCTGTTCGTGTTCGCACCTCGATACGGAAATTCTCGTAAATCGTCGCTATTCGGGCTCCGTAAGTCGCGGATGTTTCGTTAGGGGTTGGATGGGCTCGGTATAACTCTTCCATCCAGTACGAATCCCCTCGTTTCCCGTCGAACACCGCATTTAGCCTAGCTACTACTTCGTCTAGCTTCTCCATACTCATAACTGCGATGGCGAAATCTGCCGCGGTTCCCTTAAACTTCCTGCTTAGGGATTGGACTACTAATTTTTCCATCTCTGGAGGGACCGACGCGACCGCGTTTTTACACCACTGAATAAATGGGATTAGGTGGTCCGGGGACCCATTGAAGTTCGGTATCATATCTAACGCGTCGCGAAGGTGTACGTGCGCGTTTCCCCGGTGAGCCATCGCCGATGTATTACCCTGTGCTTGCGGCGGATTCGTTATGTTATTTACTTGTTCCATTTCTCCGACCGACGTCAGCGTGCCCTCGTCGGAATCGCTGTTTAAATGTGGTTTGCTTTCGCGACGCGCCCACGGATCGAAGGGTGAATGGTTTTCTCCCGTCGATGGGGTTTCGGGCATTCGATCTTCGGATGCGCCGACGTCTAATTTAGGCGCACTGATCACACAATCAAGTTAAGTTTGCAATAATGTAAAGCGGGACTTACCCAAAAAGGTTCCAAACTTGGAAGAGGCAGAGGGCGATTATCATTCTCTTTCGTCTTCTCTTCGGTTTCCTTGGTATCCTGGTCGTTCCCCGTCTCTGGGTTTCGTTAAATCCTTATGGTCACTTCCCGTTGTGACACTTGTGGGTTAATCAATTAACCCACTCACTTTGTCACCAAAAAAAATTTCACCTTACACGCAACACCCCACACTTAGCACCAAATTGTTACGAACGCGATCGTTGGATGTTGTTTTCGCGTAGTAACGGTCGTTCCGAGCGGTTAGAACGTCGATTATTCAGAGTTCGGGGGAGCTGCGCGTACAACTCTCTGAGTTGTTTTAAGGAAGTGACGGGTTCGGTTGTAGTTCGAGACGAGTAATTGGGAGAAAATAGTATCAATTGGGTTTATTCATGAGCTTGCCCTACCCCACGACCTTACAATATGTTGATAAAGCGACTCTAATATGAGGACTTGTGATATTCGTGCGATATGAAAACTTGGTCGGTTAACAATTAGCAAGATCAGCGAGAGGACTGTCTTGGATGATCGTTCGGCGATGACTGCCTTCGCGGACCCTTCGTGCGGCCCACGACGGTTCGCGCAATGATTCTCTAATTCAGGAAAAGGGTCTTATTCACTCGCCGCAGAGCGCTCTCCGAGAGTTCTGCGGCTCGGTGGAATCTGCTGATTCCGCGGAAAGGTGTGAGATCTGTTCCAACGGTCTTTCCCATGATTCGGATTCCAGGTCGGCGGAATCCGTTGGTAACTGGACCGTTGGACGGTGGACGAAGTCCGTCCGTAACAGGCCGAAAATAATATATCCGAAATTCTCGCAAATCGAAGATAGTATTTTAGAGATATTTATTTTTTTAAAAATGACTCTTTTGAGTTTTTCCTCAATATGTTGATGAACTTTGAACTTATCCAAAACCCGAAAAAATCACGTGAAAGCTGATTAGGTTCCCCATATTTTGGAGAAAATAAAATCGCCTAAAAACGACGGTCATTTGAATGAAACCGAGAATTTTCGTTTTCGACAAGACGCATTTCCGGACTCAAGTTCAGTTAGACGCCACAGGGCTTAAATAACGTTCTTCGGAAAAAAGAAAAAACACGTGTCTCATGAAATTCAATGTAAATTGAGATCCCACAGTTTGAAAAAGATCGAAGATATCGGTTTTTTTTTTGACTGGTTAATCCATGCCAATGAGCCATGAGAATGGGTCAGTTATGATACTTCGTTATATCCATAAAAAAATGAAAACCATAAAATTGGTTTACCAAAAGCGTGTCACAAATAAGCAGAAAAAGTTTGTTTCTTATTACAATGTATATATATATATTACTATAAATAGTAAACGGTACAATTTCGTGCGCACTACATGCTAGCCGGAAAAGAATGGAATGTTACTTATTGATAATTATCAAAAATTATTGCGAGCAGAAATAATTGTGTAGTTATGAAAATTATTGGATACCGATATTGGAGTTAGGCATAATTCTATTTATAAATACGAATACGAACAAATTCGCATTCACAAGTGCGAATACAAATTTATTTGTATTCATATGCGTGAATACGAATACAATTGTATTCACAATTTTCATGTAAAAACGAATAAATTTACTGAAAACATTGTAATTATTCACAAAAATGTGAATATTTGAGAAAAAAAGAACAAAAAAAGACACATAACGAGTTGTGAATTTTCGCATATTTTCCACTTGTCTCTTTCAATTATCTAACACTTTGCCACATCTGGAAATCTTCGGGTTGTGATGCCATCCAGTCCGCGGTCGGGTTCTAAGGAAGTTTCCTTATTCAAACGAATTATTAATGATAAAATAAAGAAGTCCTGAATATTTTTTCCCTCCCCCCTCTTCCTCGTAAGAACTCACTTTCGGTATAAATTGTTACACGATTATCGTGAATTTGATTTTAATCTGCCTCAAACACGCGAAAATTCACAACTCGTTGCGTGAATTTTTTTGTAGTTGCAATTTATTTGTATTTACAGGAAAATTCGCGAATACAATTGTATTCATATTCACGTCAAAAATCACGATGCGAATAAATTCGTATTCTTATTTATGAATAGAATTACGCACAACACTGGCCTATATCAATGGATACAAACGAAAATCAGCTAGGTACTGAATTTGACTCTTTACACTTGGATAATATTCGATCAGCGGTAAATGTTTTTCGGACTTCTCGCAAACTGGTTTACTACTAGCAACGACACTGAGGATAGATTGGTCCACATCGCGTCCGTTTATATAGGGGATCCTCTTCGACTTCTTTCATTTTTTGATATGTCTAGTACGTATTCAAAGCAACTTGCACGCCAATTTTCAGCCTTTTATTCCGAACCGTTATTGAGTAATCGATTGTTGAAATTTGTACGCCAAACATTTTCAATTAAGAATAATAATAAATATCGATATCTATAAAAAGTAAGATACACGGTAAAAAGAATTCCATTATTGTGTAAAGTGTAACAATTGTTGCGTAGAATATTTGCCATTTTACTGTGTTGATTCAACATAATCGTTGGTGATGTTCGATCAGTCCGTTTTTCAACACGCAACAATGTTATTCGATACTAGATTAACACTTTTTAAATGTTACTCTAACGTCGGCTTGTGTTACTTTGAACGCAGAGCAGTGTTATTCTTAACACACAGCTGTACCACTTTTAACATAGAGCTGTATTACCCTATCACTACACACGGTGTGCGTTGAAATAACACTAATTTAGTGTACAAGCAGTCGTTATGTAAAAAAAATCATTAAATTTTGCGGATTTTTTTTTACCGTGTATCATTTTCCTCGTATTGGAATGTAGTCCTTTAGAGAAGTGATGGGTTCGATTGAACCTAGACGAATGATTAAAGAATCTACTAAAGATTTATTAAAAGGCTGTTCCTATTTCGACGATCTACAATAGGTTATTAAAGCGACTTGACTCGAGGGAGTAATGACGGGGATATCGGTGTAAAAAGGGTCAGGCAGAGAGTGTCAACCGAATGACTATTGAAGGTGACGGTCACGCGATGACTGTCCTGGCGGTCTCGTCGGCTAGCCGTCGTCGGACCGCGTTGTTGTTCCCTATCAGCAAAAGGAGCCCTTTTGCACTGTCCGCGGAGCACTCGCCTAAGTTCTAACGGTCGTTTCTAACGAACTTTCTCACGACGCCGATTACAGATCCGAGGGATCTATTGGTAATAACCGAACCGTCGGAACGGCAGACGGAGTCCGTTCGTTGCAACGTTTAAAGATTAAATCGACATTTTCAAGAAGTCCGACCCCTTCGATTTTTTCTCAACTCTCCAAAATGCTACTCCAAATTACGCACTTTTTAAGCCACAGTTTGAGTTGTGGTGACAATTGGCTCTACTTTTATAGAATATTTAGAATTTAATTTTTTTTTTTTAATTAAATTATCTATAATTTCACTCTCTAGACTAAATATCGTCGAAAAACATAAACAACAGTTTTATTGAAAGCAATCGGATTATTTGAATTAATTTAAGAAAAATTATTCAGTCGTATCATTTTACACTTCATATAATCTTTTTTATATTTTTTTTTTCACTTAACGATTGCCTTTTATATATTTACCTTTTATATATTTTGTAGTGTGATGCGTAAATTTGTCCGAAAGGAAAAACGGCTCCACGTCCACAATAGGACTTATTAAAGGCGTAATTTTATGGATTTTCTGTGTCGCCGGTATCGTTTTCGCATTTCTGAAGCAATCCTCTAATTTTCTTTCCATTGCACTACATTCTTAGATATTTGAGATCCGAATATTTACGATGTAATTGTCGAAGACAAGTTTGAAAAGCAATAGAATAATTCAAAAATACGAAAAGGAATAATTGAGTGAGAAAAATAGTTACAAAAAACATAATTGTGAAAAAGCATAGGGTGAGCATCACTGCGTCTTCTAGAAAAATCTTAGCGGAGGGGATTAATTTACGACTTTTTCTGGGTATAAATACGAGCAGAAAATCGGGCTAAATCGTCATTCGCTTCAGAGACGTCTTCTCAAAGGTTGGCCTTTACTAAATCTTGAATCGCTGAATCTTAACTTCCTAAATCTCGAAGGCAAAGAATATTCTAAGTTCCACTTTTGAATTATTCTAAAATCAACTCTGAATCCTAACTTACTAAATCTTGAACGCGAAGAATATTACAAGTTCTTTCTTCAAATTATTTCAAAATCAACTCTGAATCACGCAAGCCGGGAAATCGAGCCACGCGTCTAAGATTTTTCTGGTTGGACCAAATACTATTTCATTTTTATTGTACAAGATCTGCGCTTGACTAAAATACAAAACATATTATTCCCAATTCGAATTAATAATCACTAAACCAACAACCTCCACCGAATCATCCCTTACTAATCCTTACCAACGGTCGTGGCCGGACAAGTAACCTGCTCTGCCGAACTGTACCGCATACTCGATCAGAGTATTACCGAATTATTATAGCCTCATGACCCAATTACTAGAAATACCTGACCCGATTCCAGACTCATCGAATCCATCATTTGAAAACTCTTTCAATCTACGTATTACAACTATTTCTACTGCATCCTGGATTCGACTCGATCGCGTGTATCTAGGGTAATAACGTCAACGATAGGCTAAACCTCGGTCCCCGGTGGAGAGGGCGGAAACGTCTCGCCCCAAAACAGAGGTCATATAACAAATCTTCATTTTGTTCGTCAGCCGAACCATCTTCGGATCTAATGAGGGCCGGACGTAACAGTGGCTTCAAAAATGCGTAATTTGGAGTAGACTTCTGGATAATTTGAAAAAAAAATTCGAAGAGGTCGGACTTTTTGAAAGCGTCGATTTTAATCTGCAAGCGTTATTGACTAATTGATAATTACTTTTCCAAAACTCCATTCAAAGACGTAAAAAATGATATCCTACTTTTCTAAGATATCGATATTCATCACTAGTTTATCATTAATTGAAACATTTTGCGCAAGAATTTGTAAAATCGATTACTCAATAACGGCCTAGAATAAAAAGTTGAAAACTTGTGTACAATTTGCTTTTAATAGATACTACAACACATCAAAAATGAGCGAGCTCGAAGAGGGTCGGGCCAAAAAAGTGTTGATTTGGCATGGCTTGATCCATGGATTCGTGAACGATTTCTTTGAGGAAGAAAATTTATTTTCGGGTCGGAAAATCAAATTTTATTCACGGACTTTCATACTGTAAGGTCTGACGAATATTCAAAAAAATCCGCACGAACAAACCACTCGCACATTCCGCTGGCTTGGTCGAAAGAATTACTTTCCACGGAATCGAACCTCCAATTCAACCCGACCAATGAACGAAATATATTTAAAACCAATTTAGTACGATTAGAGACATAAACAGTTGATTTCATGCCGAAAATGTAATCCCTACATTTTAAAATAATCCCTAGTATCGATCGTTTATCTTACAAAATCAGATGGCATTATCTATCGATCGATTTGTTTATCATCGTGTTCGAACGTATCGTACAGTGCGCCTTTCGACAGGCAACTGTACAGACAGCTTAATAGATTCGAGACACCACCATGTAATTCGAGTTGCCTGCTTTCAGGTGTCTTTGTACCCAGTTTCAATACTCGTATGCAAGGCATTTCTTTCCAATTTAAAAGAACGCAGAACTCAATTTTCTTCGATAGCATATCTGAAAAATTCTCAACCGAGTAATTGCTATTTGTGAGGATTTTTTTCAGCCTCATCATCACATGTGTACTACCTAGATAGAAAAGAACCATTGGCTCAGGCTTCGTCCGAATCGTCGGGCAATCGTCTTTTCGACAGTTTTCGAGCCTTGGCGCAAGTCTCGGCATGACCATTGACCGACCGTTGGTCCAAGCCTTGCAACGACGTCCTCAGGGCTGGCCTTCCTGCGAAAGCTCTGCAAACAACAAGTGGCCCAAGCTTGGCCAATTGTCAATATTCGGTAGTATTTTATTGAAAAAAACTTGGATTCAAAGGAATAGCGAGAGAATTAAAATAACGACAAGACCTTTCATTCGATAAGTCGATGTCACTCTAGTGGTAAGTTTCGAGAGTTGATGCGTATTTAAATAGGCAAGATTGTGCCTTTATGCCAAATTAGATAATTTCAGTGATCGTTGATAGCTTCGCCAATGTAGCTGTCCTTAATTTTGCAGAAATGAGAATTTGATCCCTTTGTCTGGTAAAATGAACGCCGTGTACGAGATTTGAGAAAATTTGGATCCGCTAGTCATGCAATGGCCAACGAGTTTTGCCATCACCGAGGTTCGGTATTTATTCGGAGAGACGAGTTTTCCTCCGACGAGAGCGACGTGATATTGAAACTCGCTTATTATTTTCCTATCCCGTGGTCTAACGACCATAACGTACGAATGAGCTTACGACGAAGGTTACAGCGTGCTTCATACTTAAATTAACGCAAAAACTATTATCACGGCCCTAACGAATAATAGCAGTAACAAACTCAGCACGGAAAGTATAAACCAAAAACGAGCTGTTCACAATTTTATCATGAATATAAACACCAAAAGATGTTATGTTTTTTTACCCAATAAATATTTTGGAACTTGAAGACAATTTTCAATTAAAGTTACGCTGACAAACTATACGCGTCTACACGTTTTTATAATAAAATATATCTTTACTAATACTTATAACAAAATAATTTGTACCAGTACGGAGTGATCTGAAATTCCCTTTACCAACTCAAAGGGGATGTAGAGAGTGGTTATTGAAGCATTTCCAACGTATGAACTTGGGGTCGCCGGGCTCACCTAACGGCGCTAGGCGTCGTGACAAATGCTTCCGTTAGCCCCGGCAGGTAGGCCAATCAACGCCATGCACTGACAAACCGACTAGCTATCGGCAAACAGTCGAAGCAAGCCCTGCATGTGGTCCCACATAAAATAATCGAGACGCAATCGTGAGGGCTTGCTCTCCGACTGTTTACGAGTCGCGGTGTCAAGCATGCCTACCTGGCAGGACTGGGGTCGCTTCCAGCATGCAACAGCCGCGATTTTTTTCTGTTTCTGGGTTATTTAAGTAAGAACTGATTCAAGTTTTGTACTTGATATTTTGAGATGAAACTTCTAGGACAAATCCAAACTCCGATGAAATGGAAAAAGCGACACTAAAAGAGAGGGTATAGCGCGCGTGCAGCATTTGTTATATACGTCAAAGTTATTTTACGATTATAAAGAAGTGAGAAATACTAGAGTTTATTTGAAAGTGTAAATAATGCCTAGATCAAATGCTCAGAAGTGTAAAGAATACAGAGATCAGCTGCATGCTAGAAATGTACTTAACGAAGTGGAAAAGATACAAAAAAATAGTACTCAACGTGTCCGGGATCGCAGGGTAAGGAAAAGAGCGGTCAACGTACAACCACCGCCGAATTCTTCACTGAGAGAGAAATCCAAGTACAATTTTCCATGAGATGAATTTTCCACGTGTTGGTGGAGAAGTACCAAAACTATCAACAAGGGGGGACGACTTGAGAGACATCACGGTGAAACCTGGCTTATCTTACAAAGACTTTACTCAATTCAAGAATATTCATAAAGAATTCGATAAAAAATTCGAGAACAATTCTTTCGCCTTTGCTTGCTCCGTTTGTGACAGATTGTGGTCTCAAGAGGATGTGAAAATTTTAGCAACTCAACATGAGCAGATTTTAGACACAATTATACCAAGAATGAATAGAGAAAAAATGAAAGTTTGCAGCGCCTACTCCCGAGCGCTCAGCACGAATCGTATCCCGACATTATCAATAGCATCAAGTGAAAGACGCTACAGATGCAAATTCAAGAATACGAAGGTCCTTTCGTGGCTAGCTACCAGTCGTCGAGACACGCTCGCCTAGTCAATCGTAGAGAACGAGCGTCTCTCTCGCCTCGTACGATAAGTTCTCTTGCAATGCGATTTCAGCAATTGTAACGGCCAATGAACAGTGAAATAAAGCGTCGACGTGTCACGCGGTCGATACATACGCGTATCATACGATAATAGGAGCATCGCTGCGACCAGGGAGAGAAACGAAGCCACACCACTCAGGATGCCAACGAAACTTATTTGAGAAAACGAGGTTTCACCCCGAGGCAGATGTCGACCGGCACCGACTGCCAATATGCGCGCCATTCAATACAGACGGACGGGGTGATCTACGACAGGGAGGAGTTGACAAGCAAGATCTAATCCGATCCGTAAATCACGAAACCTGTATCGTCCTGATTTTAAATGTTCCACGAATGTACGAGAGAATGAATGAGCACGTCAATATTCGCCACGTATTGCAATAAATACTAGTGTGAACGACGATATGCACCATTCATTTCAAAACCGCAGTATCATGTTAACACATCAGATTCGTTCGTTAGAAAGAAAGAACGTTACAATGATAACCAAGTATTACGCGAAGAAATCAGCGAAGACATTCACATCGAAGAGAGTTCCACTGGCCAACCACAAACTTTGATGTGGAATAATGACAAGTACTTGCGTATTGCACCAGGGGAAATGAATGTTCCAGAAAGTTTACTCTTTTTTTATTCGTAGGAATATTTATGATCTAGGGAGTGAGTTCGCGAAGTTGCATTACTTTTTTTAATATTTTTATACTGACTTTCGTCTGTGGATTGACCGATGGCAGCGGCAGAGCTGCCCAACGGCTCCATCAAGACTGGTTTCCGGATCGACCGGTTTGTATTCTTATTCGCACGCATGAGGGAAACTGGAACCGCGATCGGCAAGAGACTTGACGCGGAGCGATAAAGGACACCCGCATGCCAATATTGCTCAAAACATGGGGGCCTCACAAACATCAGTGTGGAAAGTGTCGCGCATACACTGTTCGTCGAATGGACATCTGAAACACCGACGACAAAGTGTGCGTCCGGATTTTCATCGGCCCACACATGATGGTTGTGGGTGTTCCAGATGCCCTCCCGGGTGAAGTACGCCTCGTCCATAAAACGAATGTGGCCTGCGAAATCTTGATGCTGGGCCACTCCGTTAACGAGCCACTGCGTGAAATTAATCCGCGCAGGGAAATTGTTGTTCCTCAGCGCTTGGGCCCTTTGAGTATGGAAAGGATGCAGGGCCTGTGCGTGCAACCCCTTCCACACTGATGTTTGTGATGCACCCATGTTTTCTGCAATGTGCCACGGCCTGATGACGGATTGTCATAGACCTGCTGCAGGACTCCTTCAAATACTGGAGTGCGGGTTGCCCTTTGACACTCCGCGTCAGGTCTCTCATCGGCCACGGTTCCTGTTCCCCGTAGGTATGCGAATAAGGATGCGAACACTACGCGTGAGGGCTACCGTCGATCCGGAAAACAGTCTCGATAGAGCCGTTGGGCAGCTCTACGTTTGGCATCGGCCAACGACGACGAAAATCATATCAGCTTGCTCTGCCAGTGCGTATCACTGCATGTTTGATATGGCGAATTGTAAACAGTCAACGAGCAAGCTTCCATGTTCGCCAAATTTGATACATCTCGATTATTTTATGTGGGGTCATATGCAGGGCTTGCTTCGACTGTTTGCCGATAGCTAGTCGATTTGTCAGTGCATGGCGTTGGTTGGCCTGCCTACCTGCCGGGGCTGACGGAAGCATCTATTACGACTTCTAGCGCTGTTAGAGGACGCCGGCGACCCCAAGTTCATATGTTCAAAGTGCTTCAATAACCACCCTCTACACTCCTCTGAGTTTGTGAAGGGAATTCCAAATCACCCTGTCTTTACATTCATTAACCAGGCGTACAGGGGTATACAATTTATGTAAGGGGGTTCCTACATGAAGAACCTACCGAGAGTTCTAAAAAAAATTTGTGCATAGGCCTAGTTAACTAAAACTAGGTAATAAGATATAAAAATATATATAAAGAGAAACCTTACAGACGAATTATTGTAAATTACACGAGAAATCATTAGGATTTATATTAGTAAAAGATCTGTTTACGAGATCAATTGCAGATCAATCAGTAATTGTATATTGGTGGTTCTACTCACGAGGGAATATTCTGTGGCTAACCTACTTTTGTATATTTGTTGTACCTATATAGCATTGACTTAGGATCAAAACTGAACATCTAAATCATTTCTAGATTGACACGGAAAATTAGCTCAACCCCAAAGATATTTTTCAGGAAAGGTGTACTTTAAAGTGCCAAATTCTCAGTCTGCCGACATGTCTCTTTTACAAAATGAAAGTCTTAATATTAGATCAACACTCAATTTCAAGTATAATACCTAAAATATTCGCTCAAAAACAGAAATGCGATTTTGACGCTTCCAATGCATTCGTCGAATTTCACTATTATTATTAAATCTTATTAAAAATACTTAATTGGAATTTGTCTCTTTACTTTTACCTGAGTTTCCTGCTACATCAAAACACAATATAATGATGCATCCAATTTTTGAGTTTCAATTTTATCGTTCATTTGGTGTTGGAAAGAGTTTTGAGATTTCTATCTAATTTACTATAAATCTTAAAGACAACAACAATTGAGTTTTTTTTTAGATATTGTCTTTTGAATTTCGGGAAAAGATATTTTGTTTCTAGTTATGCTATTAGATTTTTCAAACTTGTTAATTAAACTCGGGTAGTTGCTCAAGAGTGCTTCCAACGAATAGCACTCTTTTATTTATAGTGAAGCGATCGCTACTTTATTTGTCCATATAATTATTTTTAACAGTCTCTCCTGTTCATTTATATTTTTATAAGTTAAGGTTAATTTTTACTGTTTTTGAAATTTTCTACTAAGTTTTTTTAAGCCAACATAAATTGCATATGCGTTGAGTTTACTAATATATTAATTAGTAGGTACTCGACACAATACATTTTTTTCATACATACGCAAAATATGAACACAAAATTGCTTATCGTTCAACAGATTCGATGGAGTTGAACGGATTTGTTGGTAAATAGAAATATTATGGTTCTGAAAAAACTGAGAAAGAATGCTTGCAACGCTCGATACACTCTTACGAAGCTTTACGCATTGTTTGTCAAGTCAAGTGTTATTATGATTCTTGCGAGCACCCATTTTCACGCGATAAAGTGAAATAAGATTGCGCAAAATATGGAGCGTTTTCTGTCTGATATCTAATACTCGACACATAAGCCTGCTACAGTCGACTTGTCATAGTGATTATATTAACGATAAGTTTATCATCTTTTGCAGTTGTAGATCGTTATAAATACTCCAGCAGCGAAGGTTGACAGTCTTGATTAACTCGGACACACCTACAACGTCTCACATGCAGTTACAGTGCACCTAATCAGCGTAATACACGGATTCTTAAATACCATTGTCAGTTGGCTATAATCATGTTTACGATACAGTCCAATGGTTGAAGCATCATTGCAGCGAACGTATTTGAAATTCCTAGTTGATCGGTCAATCGCGTGTACATCGTCAGTAAGTGAATATATTTTTTATGTTTGACATTGAAAGATGTGTCCACTGTGTTATATCAACAATTGTTTCAACTGTTCTCCGTGAACTAACGTAGCATACGACGAAGCGAGTGAGAATCGAGGTGATGTGAGCTTTGTTGACGTTTAACATTCTTTTATCGAGGATTACTGTGAATTTTCCTGCGAACAACAAACGTATAGCTGAGGCCAGACCAACCAATAGTAGATGTACGATTCGTAACGTTTCATGAACATTAGGAAAATGATGTTAAATACGACTCAGGCCAAGTACGTGGCCATGGTGAGCCTCGGCTTCGGCAGTTTTCTCGTCGGCATGATTCCTGCTTGTTTTGCTAATCGCAAAAACGAACGAAAGCTCCTGTTATCTTCTTTGTTGTGTTTTGGTGCCGGTGTTTTAATGGCGACTTCGCTGCTGCACATTTTGCCGGAAACGAGAAAGTCTCTTCCAGATTACGCGGATCTAGTGTTTTGCTTCGGATTCCTTCTCATTTATTTCGTGAACGAGATCGTCAACTTTTTCGAAGCAGGGAGCGTCAACCATTCTGAAGAATCAAAACCACTTCCACGTGGAGGAATAATTAGCCAACGGGAATATTCGTAAGTCTAGATTTTTCAAACGACGTACGAATGAAAAAAAACTAGTTAAAATACAAAAATCGATATACCGTCCCAAATAATTTGGCAATCTATTACAAGTTTGAAAATATCGCAAGTAACGCAGTGACCTTTTTTATTGTGCCCTAAAAGTTTGCCCTACACAATACAGGCACGTGCATCACAAAATTCAATTTCAGAAATCATTCAGTTTTTCAAGAAGAACAAATGTTACGAAAAAACTCTTTTTTGTTGCCTCTCGTGAGAATACGTGCTGACAACATAACATAATCTTACGTTTTATCTTCCAGGCACGACCTCGGGCATAGTCATGATTCAGATAGATCTGCCCTAGGACAGAGACGTGGTCATTGCGAGTTCCCCAATGCTTTGAATTGCCACGACGGTCAAGAATATTATCCATCGTTGGGGACTCTCGCCACTGCCCCGCATCTCGATTTGATAACTGATTCGCCTTCGAAAATTGCCAGGAATAATATCGAATGCAGGCAGAATCATCATTATCATCGGTACGGCAGTGTTGTCAGCAATCAATCGATACCATCGAGCACCGCGCCTCATCCTTGCAACGAAATGGCTAGTCTGCTGCGATCCAGATCACATTCGGAATGTAGCATCCGCGCTAGTACGGCATTACCGAAACTCCTGTTTGCCTTGACAACGCATGCCATGCTCGAAGGACTGGCTGTCGGCCTTCAAAAGAAGAGCGAAGAGGTTTTTATCCTTTTTTTCTAAATCTTAAAACTCACGTTTACTAGAATCACCTGGTACAAACAAGTAATTGTTGCTAAGTACGATATTTCACAAATATACTGAAGAATCTGCAGCTATTACGAATCAGACTATTATACAACTACACTGAAAAAAATCGGGAGTGAATGCGGAGTGAATTTTCAATCCCATCACTTGGACTTCCGGAGTAGAGATAAAAATCGTCCGGTGTACGGTGTAAACGCGGAGTTTTTTTCCACGGGGATTGAAACCGTGGAAATTACTAGAGTGATTCGTTTGTTTATTAAAACTACAAAAAATAGTAAAAAATCTTTTGATTTTATTTCGCGCATTTTTTTTTAAACAGTCAAAATTTAATCCTTTTCGGAGTGGATTTCACTACCCGAGGATTAAATCAATTTAAAAACATCCACTCCGCATTTGCTCTATAAATCACTGCCGAAATTTTGTATAGCGTATTAGAGTCAACAAACTGTGATTAAGTGTAAATTAGTCAAACTAAATTACATAATACACGAGCTGTGCCCGCGGCGTTGCCCGCCTGGAATTCAGTTTGTAACTGTTAGAGTATCAGTAAAAAATCCAAATTTGGACGTTATACTCCTGAAAAATGCTATGTTCAAAAAAAGATGCTAGATTTAAATTATTGACGGTTGGCACATATAGACGGAGAGACTTTTAATATGAACATTTGTTTGATACGTTTGGAAAATTGACATAAAATATAAGCATTCAGGGCTAATCGAGGTACCGTGATAATCCTTCCTCCATTCATATGGAATCATGATATTTTTTTATGCGTTATTCGAATATTGGTATTATATTGCTTAAGCCCGGATCATCGGATCAATATCGTGGCCTAGCATAGGGCAACGGTCCCCATAATATCCCATGCTAGCGAGAGCCCCGCTAGGCTCGCCATCTCAGCTACACCATCCATGCAGAGTCACCATCTCACCTACACCAATACCCGAAGCGGTTTCAAAAGCTGCCGGAATATTCCTAGCCATATAGAAAACAAGATGGCCCCGAACAACGAATTCTACACTTATACAGCCAAAGACAAAAAACCCAAGTCCCTGATATTAAAAGGAATTAAAGGTGACTTCACAGACAAAGAAATTGCCAAAGAAATTTTAGAACTCAACCTCCAAAATGTCGAACATGTTGAAGTAGTCAAATTCCCATATGACAAAACTAACGATAACAAATACCATCACCTGGTTCAAATGACAAACAACAGCCGATTCGCAGAACTCGACTCACAAGGAAACCTTTCGAACCCGAACTCACCGATTTCGATGATCTTGATATATGTTGTAGAACATCGAAAAATAAGAGACACGTATTTTTTTATGTGTGCTCTTAAGCCCGTTTAGGGGGTGAAATCTACCCTCAAAGTTCACTCTTGAAAAGTCTTTTTTCGAAATATCTCTGCTTCTAATTGGTATTCCGCAAAGAAACTAATTGGAAAATGCCCTTTGCGGCGACGCAAAGCTACTAGACATTGTTATGGCCACAAGGGTTGCAACCCGTATTTTTTATACCGGAAAAAACACATTTTTCGAAGATATTTTCGTTGTAGTGATTCGAATATTGACTTGAAAATTGGAAAATAAATATTCTGGGCGGTGAAATGAAGTAAATAAGTTGACGTATTCAAGGATTTCGCGTTAACCACCCCCAAACACGGTTACTACCCCTTCAGACATTGGTCATCTGCAATAATGAAGAAAATGTTTTTCTCAAGAGAAATACGAATAAGATATGTTTTGAGAGACACATATTTTGTTATATGTGCTCTTAAGCCCGTTTAGAGGGTGAAATCTACCCTCAAAGTTCACTCTTAAAAAATCTTTTTCCGATATATCTCTGCTTCTAATTGGTATTCCGCGGCTATGATATTGCTATGATACGATGCGGCTGGTGTAAGAAATCATTATGTTTCAAATATTTCTATGAAGATTACCATTATTGTCATGAATTTATAAAATAATACACTTTAAATTGAGAATTTGAAAAATATTCATCCGCTATAGAATTAGTTCTAGTTTTTTGTATTGAAGTTTTCTGGGTCAAAACATATGCAGCTGAACCTGATTTCCATGATTGTTGAGATAAAAAATCAAAAATGAGACCTGTGAGCACTTTACTTTGAAAAAACCAAATTGATTTCGAATATTTTTTTAAGTATTTTTATATGTACATAATATAAACACGATTTTCCGAAGTTGATAACTTCTTGATTACCACGAACAGCATTCTGTACAATGATTTGTTGGTACTTCAACAGGATCAGGAAAATGATGCTGTATTGTATCTTCAACTATTTTTGCTGCGTGATCTTTGTACTGTTCTTGAAAATGTAATGTCTCTCCAATAATCATATCTACGTCATTGAAATCATTTGTGGCACTTATCAGTATATCTTTAATCGATTCTGCTAACTCCATTTCTCTATGATTGGCCGTTCCATCTTGTATTTGAATATTTTGAAAAAACGCGGATAATAAATGTATAACAGTCAAAGGATTGATTCTCATTGTTGAGTCCGGATGGAGGAACAAACCTACTCAATGCTTCTAAAACACTACACTTATTCCCGAGCATGGAGTTTCACGACATATATACCCGACCGATGAGTTACAAAACGAATAATCGGTGATAAACAGTATCGTAAAAAATTATCGGACGAAAAGACGAATTGATGGATTAAAAAGTCACTCGCGAATTATAGTTTATCTTGACCAAGGTGATCCATTTTATGATGAAATTATTGCCCCGTGATAAATGACTTTAAATATAAGATATTCGATATCTCAATTCATATCGTATTCGTATTTCTCTTGAGAATAACATTTTCTTCATTATTGCAGATGACCAATGTCTGAAGGGGTAGTAACCGTGTTTGGGGGTGGTTAACGCGAAATCCTTGAATACGTCAACTTATTTACTCCATTTCACCGCCGAGAATATTTATTTTTCAATTTTCAAGTCAATATTCGAATCAGTACAACGAAAATATCTTCGAAAAATGTGTTTTTTCCGGTATAAAAAATAGGGGTTGCAACCCTTGTGGCCATAACAATGTCTAGTTGCTTTGCGTCGCCGCAAAGAGCATTTTCCAATTGGTTCCTTTGCGGAATACCAATTGGAAGCAGAGATATATCGAAAAAAGACTTTTTAAGAGTGAACTTTGAGGGTAGATTTCACCCCATAAACGGGCTTAAGAGCACATATAAAAAAATACGTGTCTCTTATTTTTCGATGTTCTACAACATATATCAAGATCATCGAAATCGGCGAGTTCGGGTTCGAAAGGTTTCCTTGTTAGTTGGATTGGCCGAATACGTTTGGTTAAAATAGGTTGATGGTACATTTGAATGCATATAATTGAATGAAGTAAATATGTTGTTCATCCAAATAAATATAGTGATCACATCAATCAAATTTCAGTTGGTTGAAACGATTGACATAAATCGTTCAGTGAAACAAATAGTTGAATTGAATCGAATCACTCTATTTGATCAATTTCCAACATAGATTTTGTTTAACACACACTGTTGAATTGATATTCTATACATTAAATATTCATTCAATTGCAAATATTTGAAGATTGCGAAACCAAATAGAATTGTTTGACCAAACTACCGAAGTATTCAGAGTAATGAACTGACATGTTTGCAGATACCGCATAGTTGATTGGTTCAAATAAACCGTGATTACGGAAACCCAATTGAATTGTTTAACCGGAATGCCGGTGCTTTCGGAGTAACGAACGTACATGCTTGTAGATCGCACATATTTGACTGGTTCAAATCAACCTTGATTAGGGAGGAAGAATGGCATTATCTGATCGAGAATTCGAGAATTGAAACATCGTTTTTTATGGATAAAAATGTTTGAGTGCAGGAAAAAGTAGAAAAAAATAGCCTCATCATGGGACAGGTGACAAGATGATCGTAATGAAAAATGAGATTTTTGACAATTCCTTCAAATTTAAATAAAATGCCGTTCGTGAGACGAATTTGAATGATCATGAAAAATTACTAGGTGGAGGAAAAATATGAAGGAATTCAGTGCTTTATCGAGATGGTAGAATCGTACAAAAAATCATACCCTCCCTCCCTCCCTCCCACACTCTCGACCATCTCTCCCTCCCTCCCACACTCTCTCCCTCCCTCCCTAGCTCCTTCCCAAACTCTATCCCTCCCTCCCCCCTCCCACCCTCTCTTTCCCTACCTCCCTCCCGCCCGCCCTTCCTTCCTACCTCCCCCTCGCTGCCCCGCCCTTCTTGCCGCCCTACACTACCTCCTACACTACCTCCCTCACTACCTGCCTCCCTTTTCCTCTCTCCCATCCTCGCTCTCCCTCCCACCTTTCCTGCCCCTCCCTCCTTCCCTTCCTCCCTCCCTTTCTCGCAACCCCCTTCTCCATCCCTCCCTTCCATCCCCTCTCACTCCCTCATTCTCTCGCTCTCTCTCCCCCTCCCTCCGTCCCTGATCACCCTTCCGTCCCTCCCCCCTGCTCCTCCATCCCTTCTTCCGACCTTCCCTCTTTAACTCCCTCCCTCCCTTCCTCCCTGCCTCCCGCCCGCGCTTCCTCGCTGTCCTTCCCTCCCTCCCTCCCTCCCTCCCTCCCTCCCACCATCCCCCCCACCTCCCTGCCTCCTTCCTCCCTGCCTCTCACACTCCCTCCCCCCTCCCTCTCCCTTCTTGCCTCCCTCCCTTCCTCCCTCTCCCCTTCCGCCCTCCACCCTTGCCGTCCCTCATTTACCCTCCCCTCTCCCCCTCTCCCCCTCCCCTCTCCTCTCTCCTCCTTCCCCTCCCCCCTCCCCCAAATATCGTCATATTCTAAAAAGTAGTGAATAGTAAACACTCGAATCACGTTGTTCATGGAACGTATGTAAACAGTAAATACTTGTATCAAGTTGTACAATTTTATTAACTCACTTTTCTAAATTTGTATCACACATATTTGCTGCAATTCCCATTTTTCGAATCTGTGATGCAAAATTGCAATTATGAGACATAACTCGTGTATGATTCGAAACAAAAACAAATTGCAAATAAGTTTCAACGAGATTTCCACGCGTTTAGTATTTAGGCCTGCGAGCAGCAGCCAAATAACCTTGTCCATACGAGTTTTGAGCCGTATTTTTTGTCATAAGAAAGTGCCTGGGTTGATTTCGACGTATATATCTCCAAATATCGAAGTTCTCGTATCTTAAAACTGAAAAAGGTTCTAAAAACGCCATTCTTTACGCAGTTCCAAATAAAAAGACTTCATCTCATTTTCAGTTGATGCAGAAACAAAGAAATAGTTCGAAAACTACGAAATCCCAATAGTAAATTGGTAGTTTGCGTGCCGTTTCTCTATTTATGCATCAAATACAAATGTGTTAGAATCTTTTCGTCCAGAATTGCATGTAAAATGGCGCTATGGAACTCTTTTTAATATTTGAGATACGTGAACTGCGATATTCTGAGGTACAGAAGAACCTCGATTATCCGAACTAACTCGGACCGAGCCTAGTTCGTATAATAGAAAATTCGGATAATCGAAAAGGAATTTTTATCTCAAGGAATAATCAAGAGATGCGACGCCAAATGCCAAGTCTTGACAAGAATATTTACAATTCCAAAATCAAACTTATGACACGTGCGAACTACGTACCCAAAGTAAGCCAAAACATTTTTTTTTCAATAATTCATATTTCCATGTGCGCAATTCAAGAAATAGATAAGAACTGCTGGTAGGAGCAAAACATACAAGCCGACTAACGCTGGAAGTCAAAAAAACGCTCTTGAGCATGCTCGGACACGGGCAGTTTTTGTAGAATCAGGGCGAGTAACAATGTATACTTCGCCAACGTATACTTCGCGACTCCGTCACGTTCTGAAGTTACAATGTTTAAATAGTACATTTCTAAACGAGTATAGATGAGGCCTTTTGACGAGACGTGAGGTTTACGGCACGACGAGGGACACAAGCTGAAGGCAAGTGTATTTGGCGAGTGAAGAAACCTTATCCATACTAGTTTTTAACCGTATTTTTCAACACAAAACCGAAGAAATTGTAACGAAGTCGCGATTTTAAAGGTAGAGTGCTTGAAAAAAAATTTGGTCTACATTGGGAAGAAATTGTCGAATTGTTTGTTTCTGGGAAGGGGGGGGGGGGGCAGCTGATTGAGCGTCTTGCGGCTGCCGGAGCCCCAAAACTGTTACACTTACGCGTGAAGACGCCGTGCCAGCCACGACTAGAGTTGAATTTCGAAACCAGAGTAGCAGGCGTTCTCCCATCGGCTGTTGAAACACGCCACCCAAGATCCCGAAATTTCATTGGATGCGACAGTCATGTGACCCGATTCTCGGTTCCCAGAACACCGAGTGGGGAACGCCGAGATAACACTTGGCCTCCCAACTGGTCCCAACGTTACACTGGTCACTTCGTGCTGCATCTTGTTCTTACTTCCTGATCGCGCTAAACGCTTGTGTAATACGCTTCAAGAGCCGAGAAAAAGGTTAAAGGTTGAACCGATCAAGCTATACTTGGCGAGAGGATTTTTGTTTTTACACGGAAATTTTTAAATTTCATAATCGTTCCGAATTTCAAGTTTAATGCAACAGTGTGTAACCCTTTCTCTCGTTAAGTTCTTGAACTAGAAGAATTGGTTTTTGAATAAAACAATATTCCTTGTTTGAAGGACAATATCCAGAATTTCAGAGCTATTTTCTCGGTTTATAATCAATGTAGTGCAATGGACAACTTTATCCAGTGGTGGAAAGAAGGAGCAAATAATATGTAAAAGGTGCTATATTCTTCTCTCAATTTTTTGTCAAATAGAAAAAGGTAATTTACGAAAAAGAAATTTTTTTTTTTTTTTTTTTTGTATAAATGATTGATTAATTCTTTCGCAGAGTCCACACTGATTTTGATCTCCAATGATTAGCAGGGGAAGAATGATAAAAAAATCGATTTGATGTTCCTAATTTGTTCCAATAAAAAAAAAATGTTCGTCAAGAAATTCGTAAAGATTATGAAATTAAAAAATTTCCGTTCAAAAACAAAAATCCTCTCGCCAAGTATAGCTCGATCGATTGAAAATGGCGTGAAAATGGAGTGAAAACGGATTTCTAACCTGTTGAGAAATAAACTTGTATCTATGGAAAGATATATTTTATCAAAATGCTGAAGTAAACGAGCAAACAGAAAATTCATTCGTGCGTCAAGGCGAATGAGAAAGAGAAGACGCGAGCTCTCTCACTCGCACGTGTATTCCCTCACGCTGCTACGAGAGGGAATGAACCTTAAAATGAACCTTAGGGGTGGCTTTTAATTTTTTCAACCTTACCCGTAGGCGCAGCACTTCGATACTTCTCAGTGAGTTTCATGGGACCACAAGACAACTTGTCACACAAATGTAGCCTGGCAGACAAAAACATTGATTTCAGCCTCTATTTGAGTGGACTATATCCATACTTGTTATGAGCTGTACTATTATGTAACGCAAGAATGTTTTACTCGGTTTTTCATGATAGTTTTCGGAACCCAAAGTATACCTTTTTGGGCGGTGAAAGAGAATCTGCGCATACGCGCGTCATGCCTTCGCATGCCTAAAATTCCTTGACACTTTAACCTAACCTCAGTTTCATGAAAAATCGCGTAACATGCTTGTGTCATACAAAATATCATGTACAACAAGGAGACACGGTCTCTCTATGCCTTGCAGATTTGCAATATTCGTTTTGGCTCGTGCGACCACTCGTCTATGATTCGTATTGCAAACTCACGTTTGGCTTGGAAAGACCGAATTTGTCTTCTTGATACACAATATACTATTTCCGTGACTGAATTTCAGTTCCAGCAACGGATACCGGTGTTGATGTAATCAATAATTTAATTCTATGTTTGCAAACATTTTTATGAAATTATGCAACATTTAAGCAAATAAACCCATGGTGCTCATGCTACGAGCCTTTCTCACAGATGCCATGATTAATCGACACTTCCCATCTTCGTGACATTTATCATCTTTGATTTTATGATATTGTTAAATCTTACAGAGCCTCGATTGGTTGTGTAAATTCAATTTTGTTGTGTACGTTAGCTGTGAGATTTTCTTTTATTATGCGAGTATCAATATACTGGAATTGAGAAAATCATTACGTTTGGCATCATCCGGTGTTTGGCAGTGTTATGATTGAATCGACGACACGCTGGCAAAACCTCGGATAAGGGATCATATACACCTTTAAATAGGTTAAAATTCTCTGGAAGAGATTAATTTCCTTCTGTGAATGGATGGTTCCAATCAAATCCAAACAAAATTATATTATTCAGGGAAGGCTTAACCCTCATTCATATTTTACATCCTGTGTTACTTACAGTCTAATAGCAGTCATGCTGTCTTCAAAAATGCAGAATCACTCGGTTGTCATAGATCTTCGAGTTCATCGTTGGACCGATTCTAGAATTTCTGGTCTTCAATTGTTTATAAATTTGATGCCTCTATTATATGAGCAGCAAACTTTTTGCTATTACAAGAATTGCCAAAGTAATTCAATTTTTTTAAAAAAGATGTGACTTTATTTCATTTGTTTCTTTGTTTTTCTATTATCGCAGCCAAAAATGGACATATCAACAAGTTCTCTGCTCGTACAATGCATCTCTTAGGAACAATTGAAGACCAGAAACTCCTAGATCCGTCCAACAATAAACCTGATTCTTTACAACAACCAAGTGATTCTTCTCAAGGCTGTGATGGAGCTCTGTGAAAGACTTGCTGCGTCGCCATTTTTATTGGAAGAGGTCGAAAATCAAAATTTGGCCAATTAACACTATAATCAACAAAATTGGGCATGCTTTTAAAGATCTGTCCTTTTATACTATAACTTTATACTACAAAAATCGAATTTTTCACTTAGAAGTGTATATACCCCCTTAACAGTTGAGAAACTCGAATGGCATGAATATCTCATACTAGAAAAACAGCAAGAGTGCTGAAAAAATTCAGAGTAATTGTCATTTTCAGTATAGATTGTAAATTCACTCCGATCAGCACTTGGACTTACTTGTTAGTCAGTCACTAACTGAGACAATGAATTTAGAACGTGTTCTAGATATTACATTATCACATTTTGCTGCTAGCTGGCTACTTTGAGCCTGTTTATTAAACAGATGTCACCAGTACACTATTTTTCAGCATTACTCAAATGCTGAGGTAAGTTACTCAAATTCCGAAGTAAAAATTTGATATGTACCATGCCATTCTCAAGTCATGATGAGCCTCCATAAGCTTTTTTCGATGTTCAAGTTGAACCAGTTTAAACAACTATTCAACAGATGAATTTGTCATTCCTGAATATCATTTTTTGCTATTATAGTCATACTGTCTTTTATAAAGAAATGCAGGCAGGTCTTTTTGGTCTAATCATTTTTTTGATGTCTTGTTCAGTATTCTTTAGTTTTAATGCAGGATAAATTCCTAATTGCTACACGTTTTAAGTTGGCTGCGAGTTAAGCAATTGCTGTTGCCAACTCTTCAGTCGGTTTTGAATCTTATTCAGTGGCTGTCAATATTGGGAGGGTGTAAAGTATATGACGAGGACAACTAAATCGATCGCAGAGCTCGCCGTGGATAAATTATCTTAAAATCATGCTCACGTTCAGGATTAATAAGTAAAGAGTAATATTGAAAATGGTGCATAATCGTTGCTGTGTTGTAAATTGCAAGAATATGGGCAGAAAAAGTATCTGCAAATTTTTTTCGAAATGATGATTACCGAACATTGGTTGGGGTACAGAGTATGATTTAATGTGTTGGCACATGTCCCCTTCGTCGCAAACCCTGCCAATAACTCCTGGCCAACCTGAGACACGTAACCATTGGGAATCCACCCTGTATAATTCCTGTAACATTGAGAAATTGGTTAAAACTGCGATGTTTTTCACCGTGAGATTTTTTTTCAGTAGTATATTTGAAATATTTCTTAAGTTTGTTTTGTAAGCAGTAAAGTCGCAGTTCAACTATTACTTCTATCTCACTTTATGCCACCAAGAGGCAGAAATCGTATCGGGGCTAAACACTGGAAGCCAACAATAATTGAGTCTGCAGAGAGTCTGCTAGAACATGCGAAGTTTTTTTTTTTGTTGTAATTATTGATGAACATCAACTTCCATGTATTCTTGATTTACACAACTCAACCTCGCTTCGTCATGTGTCCAAAATAAGGGATTTCACGTTAATGGTACCAGATATTACATAAAAAGTGATTCTTATATGTTTGTCCTTCGAAACATTAAATAAATCAACTGTACTCTAGGTTCCAGGTGATGTTTCTCAAATCCAATTAAAAAAAGTTGAGGTGATGAATGAGTTGAAGCTGACCGTTCAACCTTACATAATTTTCGTTGGGCCTGCTCTCAAAGAAATTTCTGCGGTTTATGTGTGCATCGACTCTACACTCTACAATGTTGGGTCTACATTGAACGCTATAGACATCTGTTTCAAGGCATATCACGCCTACAATGCTGCGTACCCGCCGCAAAGAGAACACATCTGGTATTTAATCCAACATGGTTTGTACAGAATCAGTACAAAATACGATAAGCAAATTGCTTACGTACTGGATATACAAAAGATTCTGCAAAACCAAAGCTCAACTACAGTAACTACTGAGCAATAAGCATCATGC
Organism: Arge pagana; assembly: GCA_963969455.1. Classification (NCBI taxonomy): domain Eukaryota; kingdom Metazoa; phylum Arthropoda; class Insecta; order Hymenoptera; family Argidae; genus Arge; species Arge pagana. The sequence goes on along the minus strand of OZ018314.1, from coordinate 8,130,527 downwards.
GTCGCTAAACGAAATGTCTACACAATATTGATGTTCTAACCCACGCCAAAAAACTTTTTTACTGTAACACTGACACTTGAGAGTCAGCATTCAATATCTGTAGCTCACTTCGCATTGATAACATGATGTATCCATGTCAACAATCAGTTTCCGAATATCAGCTTTTTTATAGGACACTTTAAATTGAGCCATGGTCTATATCAGAATTCAACCTTATCTTGCCCAGTCGAAAATTGCCAACGTAGATTCAATGATATCTAGGGGTACAAAAAACATCTGCTCGCTAAGCATGCCAGTAAGGAATGTTCTGTAACTAATCATTGCAGTAAACATACAGGAAGTATCCACGTCGAATTAATACCAGAGTCGAGTAGTGATCTGAATGCAGTTGTCGTGGGACCATCATCATGTGTTGTTAATGCAGAACAGTTATCAATGTCACCTGCTGTTGAGCCCTGTAGTTCTTTATCAGAATTGTCCAATATTATCTCTAATGCCACTGCTTTTTTGTCTCTAAACTATACAGCAAAACTTCTATAACTAGGGTTTTTGCACAAGAGGTGATCTAAGATGTTACTAAACTGTATGGTAGTACATGGTACGAAATGCTCAAAAAAAGAAATAACTGTACTGAATGCCCAGATCCAAGATCAGACTTGAACACTATGTTAGAGTTGATACACGGTTCTCTAAAAACTTTTAGTACCGAACATGCAGCACTGAAACATCTGTTTGATTCTAAAAAATTTTATTGCAACAGAATCTATTTGTGTAGGTGCTACACTGCAATTGAGATGTCATAGTACAGGGATGAAAATTGGTGTCGTCAACTCTAATTTACAAATAGTACCTTGTAACCGTCTCCCGTTACCCGTTTCCGGGGGGGCGGTCACGTCGGGCAAAACTGCGTTGTAAGCAGGGGGGGGGTCGGGCAAAATAAGTGAAGAACGCGGGTTTGATACCTTGGGAATTTAATGACAATGAATTACGATGAAATACCAAAGAACAGAGGGCGCAATTAAATCTAATAAAGGGGGAAGAGAAAGATCGGGGGGGGGGGGGTTAGAGGGGGAAGGATCAGATCAAAGAGGGGGGGGCGACAGGCTGGAGGGTCGATTTGGGCGCCAGCTACGTTTCGGCGTAGCACCGGGATATTCTCGCGTGTCGTAGGGACACGGGTTCGAAAGATCGGCAGGCAGGGAACCGTTAGCTCACGCGGTAGCGGGCGGGAGACTCGAACAGGAGGGGGGGGGGATCGGTCTCTGCGCTATCAGCTCTACAAATTAGCCTCAGCCCGTCTGGGGCGGGAAATCGGGGGTGGTTATCGACGAGGGTGGTTGATAAGGGGGGGGGGGGGCGGTTGTGGAGTGAAAATACAATAAACCTAGCTCAGAACTACGCGAACCCCACTCGTCACGCCACGGAACACCGGTACTCAAAATGGCCGGCAGTCTGAGGGACTGGCGGATGGGGTATTCAACTTTCGAGGGAGAAAACGGGGTGAATGGCCGGGGGAGAGTTAAGATTAAAACAAGGACTCACTCAAACTGGCTTACGGCTACTCCAAATTGAAAAGTGCGGTAATCCACTTAATGATCGCGACTCTCACTCTCACACCAGATACAATACAGTGCAATTCACTGGCTCTCACTACACGTGTACTCAATAAGGAGGTCGGCTCGGAGCTGACGGTCCGCCGTGTCATTGTCTCTTTCGGGGCTGCTCAGTGGTCGTCACGGGTTCCGGGGCTGCGATTGGTGGGTCATTGGCGCTGTTGTCGGACTGGGTTTTGTTTCGGTCCTCGGCCGGGAAGGTCGGTGCGTCGGCATCGGGGACGGAACGGCAGCAGGCGAGGTTTGACCGAAGGTCCTTAGATGGCGACGGGTGCAGAGTTTCGGTGTGTTCGTCGCAACGAGCTTCGAGCATGTTCCCTGTGGCCGCGTGGCGAGCAGTTGTAACGCCGTCTTGCTGGAGGAGCCGGTTAGTAGACGGGCTGGCGTGCTGGCGTATGGGCATACGACGACTCCGCAGGGCGTGATGTCACTTTCCCCTCTCGTCCGCGCTTCCCCGGCTCCCGAGCCTTTGGCCGCGCTCTCCTGACCGTGCTGGGTTCCTATGCAGATGGTGGGTCACGGGTGACGGGCGGGGTAGGCTCGTGACGGCGGACGCGGGTTTCGCTACACAGGCATACTGTGGAAAAGGAACGGCCGCAAAGGGGCGCGGGGGGGCGACCTCATCCTACGTGGGTACTAGCAGTGCAGGGGTGTCGCGAGCGAGTGGCGGAGCCCGGACCGACTATGGGGGAGGCTTGTAGCGACTTTTCGTTACAGATATATATATATATATATATATATATATATATATATATATATATATATATATATGTATGTATGTATAAAGTTACTCTAGAATGTTATATCCGAATATGTGCATTGATATCGTACTAATACTTTACTTGTAGTAGTAGTAGCAGTCTTGTCGGTGAGTCTCCTAGCGTCCGCCCTTCTTCGTACAATTCTCCTCTCTCCTCTCTTTTTCTCTCCTCAAAGGCCTCACGCCTCCCTCCGTTTTTGTACTTTTCGTCTACCCTTCCTAATCTCTTTTCCCCTTCCCCTCAGCTCTCTCTTCTACCTTTCTTTCCTTACTGCTTCCTCCTTTGTCCTTTTCCTTTCCTCCTTCCCGCATACTAATTATACTAATTCTTCTCTATAATATGTAATAACACACCACTAAATTTTAAGAGATTTTCTCTGTATACTCATCTTATTAACATATTATTAATCAGATATTTATCTAGAAATGAGGAAGCGAATCTATATTAGTGATAATAGGTTTCCATGTCATTATAGAATTATTAAAGTTTATAGCATTTGATATGCAAATATTTGGACTACTCGTGGTGATCGCTCTTAATATTTACTCATGATATAGTGAATATTGCATTTCATAAATATAATATAATTATAAAATATAATACAATGATCATGCATTTCTTAAATTTAGTCGAGTTTATTCTACATAACTTCCCTGAGAAATCTTCATTTGATTACGTGAACGAAATGAGAGACATGGGAAAGACCGTTTGAGCGGGAAACAATAATTCTGCTGATAATCAATTCTTAAATATTGATATTTCAAAAAAATGTATGTGGTATCTTTTGAAAAACGGAAAATAGATACAATTTTTTTTTGTTTTTGCCGATTCATGATTCAGATATATTCATGGAAGAAAAAATCGTATCATGCGTGAAATACTGAGAAATGAAATATACAATCTTCAATTAGTTAGTTAGATAAGTTGAATAAGTATTTTCTAGTAATTCACACTGCAGTCAATACTTTTGCTGTAACCCTTTTGCATAGATATTTGCCACACCTATGTGCAAGACTTGTGAGAATCTTTTTGAAATCATCGTAGGATACATCATCAGATTCTCACATTAACCCATGAAAATTTTGCGGCAATTACAAATTCTCCCTCTTCTGCTTAGCTGACAACAGATTTCACTTGAATAATCGTTGATATAAAGAGTTTGAGGGCTGCTCGTCTTCATCGTCAAAAGAAATAAAGGCTAACTCCTTTACTCTGACTCCAATGCGCGATGCTTTGAAACATTGTAGATCAATTATAAACTCGATCGTGAATGAGACTGAATCCCATAGTTGTGGAAGTATACGATTGTGTAAGATCAAGCAGTACGCTGACATAACGGCAGGGAAATTATCTTTCCCTTTGAACTCTAGACAAATATCTACCGGTCCATACTTGGGCAGCTCGTTCTGCTGCGAACAATCAACGGTGAACAAGAGTGCAAACTGTAGGAATTCACTCTTTCTCAACAATAATTCAGAATCCTTGCCATAGTACGAAGCTTGAAAGTTTGTATACATCTCGTACAGTTAAGCATACTGATTACGACTCATATCTAGGTTCAGATTTTGGTATGGGTAGCATTGTGCATTTATTACAATGATCGAAATGGATAGCATTTTCAGTCGCCTTGTTCTTCCGACCAGTTTGGAACCCAAGCATAACGTATCGAGACTTCTCCGACTGAGTTGAAGTCTGGGGGATATTCGTCCTCCCAGCTGCAGAAACTCATAGAAATTGGTGCATCTTTGTCAATAAAACTCAACAGTGGCAATTTCCGCTGATCCAAGCATCGCGGGGATGGCACGAGCTATTCGACTTTAGCGATCTGGATGTTCAGCGGCGGTCTACAAATTTGGATTTACATCGCCGTTCAATGTTGTAAAGATTAACTCATGCTTCGCGTTGATGATGATTTTACGATAGTCTTCTTCAAAACCCAGTATCTAGTTCAGTGGTACACATGTATCGCAGAGGCCACCGAAATCTGTCAATTGTCGGAGTTCAGTCGCATCTAGCCACCCAACATTTTCTAGCAATCTTTGCCCTGGGCTCAGAGAAGCATAGCCCTTCATAAGACTTGCGAGATCAACGTTCTTACTCCTTTCAATTTCTATGGCATTTAATTCACATCTCACTTCCCCGAACAAGTGGCCAGCAGCGTTGTTAACGAGAGTCGACGCCGCTGCAGTTCCCTCGGCCTTGGTTTTCCTACCGTAAATGAATAATATGAAGTTGAGCGTTGGGTCGATTCGAAAAATTATAATCACCTTTCTTATTACGGCGCTTTATTGTAATGAATTTCTTTCCTTCTATCTTTCGAGCACTTGCGAACGCAACGTGCAACCGGCAGCTGCTGTCGCCATCATACTTCGTAGTTGTTGGGATGCTCGAGCGATCGCTTCAGTCACCCGCACGTGGGGCTAGATGTGACGCGGAGTCTATCCCTATTACCGATAGCCAAGATATCGGTAATTTGTCGAAAATCTGCTGTCGCAATCTACAGTCAAATTGACGGAAAAAATTGGATAATACAAGTCTCGTCGTAAATCTGCAGCTAATTTGACGGAAAAAACTAGAGAGGAAAATCTTGCCGTAAACTTGTACGAAAAATGTCGTTCATTTTACTAGAAATCTGACCTTCGGCGTGTATTCAATTTGCGGCGGTAGATTTCTAACATCTCGTAAGCAAATGATGCTTTGCAGAGACCTGTCGTAAGCTTGTTAATTTTACTAAAATCACGGATATTCCAAGTCTTGAACAGAAGGTGTGGCTACCAGGGTGTCTTGGCAAATTGCAGACGCTATATCTGCTTGGTGCATTTTTTCTCAGGGACCTCACAATTAGATGATTTTTAGTTTGTTATTTCGATTTCACAGACTATTTTCAGAGATTTCTCCATAAGTTTGGAGATTTGGTGGGAAAATATATATTTTCTTCAGATTTCGGCCTGAACGGCAATATTTCTTAATAAGAAAACAACTTTTCTTTTTCCTTTGACCAGACTCTGTTTTCTTTAGCTCTAAAAAAATTTCTGCAGGCTTGGCAACGCTGTTTCCGCCATCTTTTAAAGGGTTAAATTTTGTTGTTTTTTGTTGTTGTTGCAATAACTCGGCTCTCCGTTGATATACGAAAATTGCGATACTTTTGTGTTGCTTCTTATACGCTCTACAAATTAGGTCATGTACATTTTTCGCCGACCGTTCCTCGTTGTTGAGATATCGAACAAGAAAGTCAAAAATTCAGGTCATGAAACTTGTTTTTTGGTGTTTTCTTCTTTCTTGTGATAGATAGCGAAAAAATGTCTATGTCTACGTGAGGTGCGGAGTCAGGGATGACCTAGAAAATAAGTTATATTTAAGAAAAATGTATATTAGAGTGTAAGGAACAATGTAGAGGAGCAACCCTCAAGAAAAAACTAGAAACGCGTATGAGAATAAACCGGATTTTACTCCTATCCGATATCCAAATTCCGAATTCGGAAACAAATAATTATTTTTCGATGAGTTACAAAATTATGACAAAAAAAAATTCTTACAATTTGTCACACTTTGATCTTGAATATCTTTCAAATGGTTCGAGAAATCGCTTGAACACATCAGTCTGTTTTTGTAGAGCATTCAATTTCCTACAAAAATATGTATAGAGATTGGATTGAATGGAAAATGGAAAACTGTGATGAGGACGATCTTTCTATTAATGTTAGGAGCTCAAATTTGCCGAGCACTTTCTAGAGGTGCCTGAGAACCAATTCTTCAGTGTCGGAAAAGAATATTCGATTTTTTTGAATCACTCTAATTTATATAAGTGGGCCTCTTCAAAATATTAGCGTGGAAGTTTTTTTTTCAAAATCGAATCGAATCAAATGACATTCATGTAATAATTGGGATCCAACAATTCTTTTTCTCATTGGAACTCATAAAATTGTTAGTTATTCATTGGAATTTTTTTCTGGGATACGGTAAAGTGCCTATCAGACCTCTGGGGTCTGGACTACAGTCTCATCTAACCCGTAAGTAAATCCGGCGCTGCCGGTGTAACGTGGTCGTGTGACCAATATGGAAATTGTGTTCAATTTTTCTGTGCGGATGGTGCATCAATTCGTGACACGCACGTCGAATCGATTGAAGTAGTGCGTTGACCCTCCCAATTTGTCTGCCAAACTGAAATTTCGAGGATGATTAGTAGGTATTACTGAAAATCTAGCGAATTTTTTCTTCTAGAAAAACTAGCAAAACAAACCTAGCCTCGTTCGATCATCATATGTACATACATGTACCGACTCAAACTCTGCATATACCTACGCGGAACATGCCACGTCTGCGCGAAACACGATAAGCGGTAAGAATGGACAAACACCTACGAATACGTATCGTCAACATGCGCGACTTGGCATACTAATTATAACAAAGAATAAGCTCTCGAAAGTTTGCACATTCGTAGTTTCGACGCCAACTGCCGGATCAAGGGATTTTCTTCTAGATTTTAAGTTTTTTGCGTCCCATCAGGAGACTAAGAGAACAAATTCTTCGGGAATTTTTTTGGGTATTGTTAATTTGTCCCAATTTGATACTAATTAGTAAATGGATTACTAATTATGAACTATTTGTAGGATCGAAAAAACTTTATCCTGCATGTTTAACTACTTAATGATATTTATTTGACTGGTTACCAATGTTCATTTACAGATGAAACTTTAAAAGATTAGTAACGAACCGTATGAATTATTAATGACATATGAAGTTTACCTTAACCGGGGGAAGTGACTTCAAAAATAGATCCCATACTGAATTTTATATCTCATATTTCTCAGGAACAAATAATGTTTAAATGCTTCAAATGAACAAACACTCGCCAACAAATGATCAACAATCGATTTGTCAGAAAAAATGATTCAAAAGTTAATTTCATTCAGTGAATTTCGCGTGGGTCGACAGGGAAATGGCCATTCCCCACAAGTTTTCATTTTAATGTTCCTCACCTTAAAACTGAAATTTGCGTAAGAAACACACGTTTAACACGTCCCGTCGACCTAATGCGATCTTCTCATTGTGAGTGTAAGGGTAATCACTAGTTTATACTACCACAGATATGTAGTAAAAATTCTTATTTGAAATTTTGCTTAGAAGTGTAAAAATCAGCCAATTTTAAAGGACAAAAATATCGAAATCGATTAACTATATTATATTTTTGAAATAATTTTTTTTCTCAACTAAATGTCTTTTTCATTAATTTACGATGATGTTATCCAAATACACAAATGTATAACGGGCATTCCACGCCAAATCAAACACTTTTCAACGCGACCTCCTTCGATTTGACGGAAATTTGTTATGTTGTAGTACCCTACTAAAAAGTTTTTATGAATATATTCACAAATTTGGATTGCGGAAAAATAAAAAATAAAATCGTTGACAAAAAAAAATAGATAACAACGTCGGTCGAGTCTGGATTTAATCGCATCAACCGCCGAATAAATCGAAGTCTTTTATCGAGAAGAAGAAGAAGAAAAAATTGAACAGGGCGGTTTTTGAAAAATTGATGAGTTTTTCCAAAAAACTGAACAATTCCATAGAAGATCTGATTTAACATTTTTTTGTAGTTTTTTTCGGAAAGCTCATAAATCGAAATTTTTCGAAGAACACAAAATTGAAAAAATCCTCACATTAGGTCAATTTTTAAAAAGAGCTTATGACTATTCGAAAAAAAAATAGAATTTTTTTCTGGCTGGGAAAGAAAATATGAAAAAAATCATGAAAACATTTTTAGTAGAGTACTACGACATAAAAAATATCAATCAAATTAAAAGTGATCGATTTGGCGTGTAATTATCTAGATATTGATGCAAGAAAATTAATTTTGAAAAATACACAAGCTTAGAATACCGAATGCTTGTCGATTTAATCTGGTCCGATAGCACATTCTAAAATAATTTGATTTAGTTTTTGTGACTATTTTCTTAGCCTTTTTTTGAAATGAGTAACGCGATTTATTTTACAACCTCGACGTCATAGTAAACCAAGATATATTTGGTATTAGGATGTGCTTCGCTTTTGAAAACAAAAATTGTCCAAACTCCAATATGAAAACTTGTGGGAATTTGCCCATATACACACGGGCTCCTGTAAATTTGTTGGATTTGTCGCGTGTATAAAAACTTACCACCACCGCTAACGTCATAGTCGCGGGATTTTTAGGGGGGAATGAAATCAGCGTATGGGTAGGTACTCCGGCACAGACCATCTGGCAGCATTGCTCGACTAGTAACCTAGTTTATTCTCATGAAGTAGAATCTCGCGGGTCAACATTCTTCTCGCTGATACGGGATTACCAAATATTCCTAAGACGCGATTGAATAGTAACACTTGCCAATCGTCGATAATGCTTTGTCAATTCGGCAATCGAATCAACAGGGTAGATAGATGCCTGACCAACGCGCGTTTATCGGATAATGGAAACTTAGGTCAATCACCGTGCGACGAATCAGAGAGGAGTTTCATACCGCGTTTGTCATCGTCGCGATAGTTATCGCATTCAATAATAAATTATTCAACTCGAGTGTTGCCACTCACGGGCAGCATCGTTACAAACGGGCTGTTTAGGCACGAAAACTTGAAGATCGCTCCGGAGTAGGAATTACAGAATCGCTGCGTGCCTAATTAGACTATCGGTCTCGCCGAGCAGTGGCTAGATAAAGATCTAAACGATCTGCCGGATTCCGGCTGACTTTTGTCGTATAATGGATCGGAGGCGAGATGCTGGATCCAACGTTGCGAATATAAAGTTTCTCGCGCTTCACGACCATCCCCATTGCTCCGAAGGACTATGAAGCCGCTACCGCCGCTGCCTCTCGTTCTCCGTGCGATCGGTATTTTACATGTGTCGCGAGATCGACGATCGAGCTCGTCGGCGGTGTCTATTTGCTGCAAAGTCAAAACCCACCGGAAAATTTCTGGTACTTACCGTTGCATCAATGCAGCCGACCTGAAACAAGCACCCGTCGACGTCCGGAGTCGGTCGTTCTCGTCGATCAGAATGCCGATTCGCGATTGCTCGTTCGCCCGTTTCGGAAAAACTGTGACAACTTGTGCGGGTGCGGGAAATCGAAGACGACGTTTTCCAAGGTCTAGGGAATTTGGAGATCATCCGAATCGACCAGTGTGAAGACGAGCAAAAGTGCTTGGTTCCGCGAATTGCCGAGCCTGTTATCGCTCGGAATGGCAAACGATCACGTCGAACGCATCGAAACTAATGTCACCGGAAACGATTTGACCTACCTACCCGTCGAATTGCTCGCGAACTTGCGAATCGAAGAATTTCTGTACCAACCCAACCCATTCGGGTTTGGTAGGTACATATCTGTTTATATTCACTGACATATTTTTGATGTCAATCAGTGATCAACCGGAATCCTTTTCCTGAAAGTCTTCAACGTTCGCTAGCAGTTTTTTTTCCACATTTTCATGGAACCATTCGTCGAAATTCGTTGATTAAAGCATGATAGCATTCTTGATGTTGAAAAATTTGATTCTGTGCCATAATTGTCAAAATTCAATTCACCTTACATAACTTACTAATTGAAGATTGTATATTTCATGTCTAATTATTTAATGATCAATACGATTTTTTCCATGAATATGTGTGTGAATCCTTGTAACCGTACATTTTAAGGGTAAGCTGTGGTTGAAGGTTGGAATATCAAAAATTCAAAGATCTCAAACTTGAGCATAAAAGTGATGAACTTCAAAAAATAAAAGAAATTTTGTACAATCGTAGAGTTGCCACGGCTCGAAAAATATTCGAGGTTATGCCTCAGTTATATTTCTAGGAAGTCTCCTGTCCCACAAGATTCTAAGAATCGTCATGAGATCCGATGTATAAGAAAAAGCCTCTACAATCTTAAGAGCTGTCGCACCTCGAAGAATATTCAAGGTTATTTATGGCGATAATTCCAAGAACTCTCCTGTCTCGAAAAATTCTGAGAATCGCAAGCGCGATCGTCGTCATCCACAGCCATACGATAGAAACTTCTGGAAAGGACTTGAGTCGTTTGCACACAGCTAGAAACTTCTAGAATAAGTTCAAGTCTAAGCTAAAATGTAGCATTTTCATCGTCATGAGGGTTCGCATCCGGACTACAGCCTCACGTTACGTCATCGCCAAGGGTTGGGCCCGAGCTAAAACTCTTCGACTGAAGGTTGGAACGTCGGATGGAGGGTACCGAATGTCAGATTAGGGGTACCGAATATCAATTTGAAGGTGTTAAACGTAACCTCAAGAGTATAAAGCAATAATTTAAGGGTGCGTAGTAGCAACTTAGGGGTGTGTGGCATCAATTCAAGAGCGAGTGACGTCATCAACGTCGGTAACCGCGCGACCTCCCCGTCGAACCTTCCAGAAGCAAGGGTTCGCGTCTTGGCCAAAATGTCGGTAAATGTCGATGCAAGAATCTATAACCAGAAACCGCCTTGTATATTTACTACCATTTTCGCAGAGGATCGAATTTCCTACCAAACAATGTGAGCAAAATAACTATTTTGCGAGTTTCAATATTTGATTGCAAACATCGAGCTTGAGATGTTAACCGAGAAATTTGACCCCGTGCACACAGTTTTTATTTACCTGAAAGATTAATATTTTTGCTAATGCCAAATCAATTAAAAAAAAGGCGGATATTCGATGCATTCTAATACATAGGTATAGGTTCGCAAACCGATAACGAAACATGACAACCGATGCAAAACATCTAATTGGTCGGGAATGCAAACATTTCATAGATCGGTTGACCGTTGTCTTCGGATGTATTACAATAAGATCATTCATTTGTTTCCCCTTTATACATTCTTATTACGAACGTGAGGTGCGAATCTGTTGAGACGAGATCGGACAAAATGGCAAGAAATTCTCACACACGTGTGAGTTCGTCAGAAATTCAATAAAATGAAGTGTCGCCTTGAGTTACATCGAATATAATATAATTCTTGCGGATATCAATCGTCGTCCGACAATAACCGTTGGTTTTTTCCGTTCTCTGCAGGTCTTTCTCCTCGTGACTGCTATAGCTTCGCATAAAATTGTAGTTGGATTCTGCCTGGGGGTAGAATTTGCAACAGCTAGTTCTATTCTGAAGCATACGATCGCCATAGCTGCGTTTGCTGCTAGTTCAGCCGGAGGAATTGGAATTGGAATGATGGTGTCAGAGGTAAGTCGACGGAAATTCATTCGCAGATTTATTGGCACGATGTACCTGCGATACAACGAGTAACAAACACTGCTTTCTTGTGTTCCTTGTATTTTTTGTTTCGCAGATCGAGAGGAGCTGGGCGTCGAAAATGTTGGTAGCTTCGCTGCAAGGTTTAACTGGTGGTTCCCTTCTTTACGTCAGTTGCAGTGAAATTTTACCACGAGAAAGAGCTAATTGGCACAAGAGCAGAAGACGAGAAGCGACGCCAATTCAATTCTTTTCCGTTACTTGCGGTGTCGGTTTGATGTACATTCTTGACAAATACGTTTCAGGAATGAGTTGATATGGTAGACATTCATTGTCATTTACTTGCATAAAACTATCAAATATTTCCTTTTTTTTCGGGGCGATGATTACACATTTCAGGAATCATCTTCGTAGTTTATACCTAAAAGGACGCATCATTTTGATTAAAAATTGATTTTTTGGGTTTTCGCAGTTATTCCACCTCCAACTTTCTACCATCAGTAATGTTTTCCCAATACGTTCGTACATTTTGTCGAAATAATTCACTTCTCTCGTTATAATTCGTTATCGTCAGAAATTCACTCCAGCTGAAACTAGTTACACTTTGAAGAAGCAACTTACTCGTAGTTATTTGTTTGTCATTATAATATCTGCCGCGCGATGAGCCATTGCGATTATTACAGAGTTTGGCATTCCAGATATCGGTGATGGTAAGATACTCGCATCGATTATTCGCAGCTTGTCGATACCGATTACCCTGAAATCGGTTAGAAAACATCACTAAGGTATAAAAAATGTGAAAAAAGTTCGGTATACTTTTTTCTTGCCTATTGCCGGGGCTTGATTCGCGCATTTTCGACGATTATTTGGTCAGCAATGACAATTTTCGCGAATTGGCCGAAAAATCATGGCATGTTCGAGCGAATTGGCCCTCTTAGGGGAACGATAGATCTGGAGGAATGTTAACGTGATGTTTTATGTTCCGATCGTCGGTTATACAGTTAACTTATGCCAAACTGCACCTAAAAATGCGCAAAACGTATGAAACTAAGGCAAAATCGGGCTACAGAAAAACACTCTAAGAAGATTATCAGGAAATCAAATACGCGTGTAATAAATCTGACTCGAGTGAAATAAATGAAAAAAACCGAATGCTTATTGAAAATTAAACATTTCGCGTTATACCGTTATTCCAATCATCGAGTCTATTTGAAATAGTAAAAAAATTTAATTTGACAAATTATTACCCGCTCGTACTACAGTAGTACGATACTGATCATAAATACTTGTAACTTTTTATTTACTAGATTGTTTTCTCGTTTTTTTTCTCAGATTTCTTCGAATTTTTTTGTCTTTTATGAGCGTGTTTACCAGTTTTTCTAAATTTTTCGACCTTCTTGTTACTTTTCGAGTCTGTTTTTCAGTCTTATCATCATCGTTTTGATGATTGGTCGAGTTATTAAAAGTATTTGCAGTAAGTTTACAAAAGCACTGGTACGCCCCGATTGGGCATCAGTTGTAATAAATTTCACGTGCATTTTATTCTCGTTTTAATGCGACTTATACCGTTTTTCCGTAGATTGTCTCAATTTCACGGCTCCCATTTAGGTTTCCCACTGAGCCGTCAACATACATGTGTCGGAACCTGCTGATTCATATTCCGACATAAACTCAAAAGTGTTATAAGTCCAGTTGTACCGTTATTCCTCCCATCCCCTGAATTAAAATCAGCCATCAAACATACATTTAATGATGCCCCGTAGTTTTCTAAATGCGTGATTTTGATGGGCTATTGAATCATTTGAGAATTTGATCGCGCATGCTTTAACATGCGTGGAAATCTATCGCGTTGTAGGTGAATATTTCGTTTCATATTTTCGCGAATTCTTGTGAAACACAACGAGATACACACCAACCAATTGATCGAAACAACGAGTACCTCAGACTTTCGTTGACCACAGCACCATCTTCTTCGTAGCCCATTTTGCAACTACCTCCGAGATGATGACTCGTGAGGCCTATAGTTCTAATCAGGCATTCGGTATACCCAGGATTGCTGTAGTCGTTTTTCCACAGCTTACATTCCTCCAGATCCGGTGCGTGCACCGTTGCACCCAAGTCAACGAACGGTTTCGTTCCAAGTGTTGCAAGAGCCATTTTGATAGCTGTAGAAAGCTAGGAATAATGACGGAACTACCGAACACATCGGACGATCGGTTCATCGCTGTTACGATTGCGAATATAACCGAATATTCGGGGGCACAAACGAATAATAGCACCGATTTTCGACTCTACACGACGTAAATCACATTTTTTTCATTGATAAACAACTTTTATGCTCACATGCTCGGTACGTAAGCAGAAAAAATTATTGTTTCGAATACTAATTAATATATTAGACCATTCTAGGCAAATGCAATTTATGTTACGTTGAAAAAAAACTCACTTACATTATCTTATTGCAAGTATTAGTAAAGATACATTTTAATACAAAAATACGTATTCTAGGAGATGCACTGTAATTGAAAAGATTCCCCGTCAGAAGATCCCAGCATAAAACATCGTAAGCAGTAATATCCCACGCAAAAATATCCCAAACAAAAAAATCCCACGAAACTGAAATCTAAATATCCAAATCACGTTGATTGTTAATTAATTGACATCCGTCTTACATGGCAAGAACTACGCGAGCTTTTATTCGTACAAAAATTACCATATACCATCTTAATCCATGAAACCATCTAATACATTATGAAATTTCATCGGTAGACATAATAAAAATTCAGGGTTACGCGCGATTTCACGCGAATACTCTAAGCTGTTGACAGTGTCTCAAGTTTTTACAACCTTTAGCAAGCGCCGAGAACGAGAAATTATGAAATTAAACTCTTCAAACATACTTTTATTTGGCTAAACCAACCCACCCCAACCCCCACTGTTTTTATCGTGGGACTCTTTTGTCGGGGAATATGTTTACTGTGACATTGTTGACCGGGATACTTTTTCCCGGGCTTTTCTGACCGGATACCAATTGAAAATTGTCTTCGAGTTCTTAATTATTTAATAATCAAAACAAAATACAATCTTTGTTGCTTTGCTGGGCCATTGAAGTGCTATAATGTTATACCTTGTTGCGTGCATACGACGTCGTAATCCTTGTTCAAATAGCCAGGATTAATTATTGGCGGATCCGATGAATCGTTCGACTTCAGTGTCACCGTCCCACGACTTTTCGGTCGCAGACAAGTAGCCAGATAGATGCAACCCTCTTGCTTCTCGTCGTCATACGATGGAAACGTCTTCCTAAACGTCTGACATCGAAATTCAGACAACACAAGGATCCAAATGATGTTTCTACGAGCTCTTCGAACGAAACGGGTATCATAGTATCATCACGAATGAAATGGCCTACGTAAGCTTACCGACCCCCTACTCCCTATGAAGCACGACAATTTTTGGGTCGTCTAATAAGTTTCATTCCGATCGAATATATATTAAAGTATAAAAAAGTGTTGTTTAATATTTGATAGCGCAAGGATGAGTATTGACAGCTAAAAGGTAAGCGGAGCGGGTAAAGAAAGCAAGCCGAAAAAGAGGACAAGAAACCAGCTGATATGGTTTAAAAAATGAACAAATTAAAAGAGTTTTTTAGAAGGCCTGCGGACAGTGGGCGGTGATAATATGACGGATCCCGAAATTATTCCTCTTCTCCACCTTGTACGAAAACTAATGTACTAGTGGCAACAAAAATACCAAATAACGCAGTACTAATGTCTGTAGTCTGTAGTAGAGCAAAAGAAAAATGATACGCTTGAACTTGGAGTTAGCTAGTAAACAAAGATCCAGCCCGATAATTGAAACTTTTAATAATCGTAATCTCCATGCAAGTAATTTTTTTTTGCGACGTGCTACCGGCACATCTTGAGTGTTTAGACGTTCGACGTGCGAGTCAAGAAGACGCGACTACAAAAAAAAGAAGACTCACTAACAAGGAAACCTCTCCAACCCGAACTCGCCGATTTCGATGACCTTGATATATGTTGTAGAACATCGAAAAATAAGCGACACGTGTACTTCTATGTATATGTGCTGAGAAGCACGTTTAGCGGGCGAAATTTACCCTCAAACTTCACTCCTCAAAAGTCTTTTTTCGATATATCTCTGCTTCTAATTGGTATTTCGCGACGGAACCAATTGGAAAATCCTCTTTGCAGCGATCCGAAGTTAGTAGACATTGTGATAACCATGTGCTGTTGCAACCCCCATTTTTCATATTAGAAAAGCTAAATCTACTATCAATATTATCGTTATCATAACTAATAGGACATTTTTGGGTTTGTAGTATGATTAATTATGTCCGTGATGTATTTATAACGCAGATATATTTGATTTTGTTAATTGTAAAGTGCTCACAAGTCTCATTTTTAATTTTTTATCTCAACAATCATGGAAATCAGGTTCAGCTACACACGTATTGACCCAGAAAACTTCAATACGAAATTCTAGAACTCATTTTATTGCGAAAGAATATTTTTCACATTTTCAATTTGAAGTATGTTATTCTATAAACTCATAACCATAATGTTAATCTTCATAGAAGTGTTTGAAGCTTAATGATATTTTACACCAACCGCAATAAAATTAGTTGTAGAATTTTGTATTGAATTTTTGGGTCAATACATGTGTAGCTGAACCTGATTGCCATGATTGTCGAGATAAAAAATTTAAAAAGAAACCTGTGAGCACTTTACTTTGAAAAAACCAAATACATCTGCTCTATAAATACATTACGGACATAACTAATCGTACTACAAACCCGAAAATGTCCCATTAGTTATGATAACGATAATATTGATAATAGATTTAGCTTTGCTAATACGAAAAATGGGGGTTGCAACGGTTATGGTTATCACAATGTCTAGTAACTTCGGATCGCTGCAAAGAGGATTTTCCAATTGGTTCCGTCGCGAAATACCAATTAGAAGCAGATATATATCGAAAAAAGACGTTTCAGGAGTGAACTTTGACGGGTAGATTTCACCCCCTAAACGGGCTTCTTAGCACATGTAGAAAAACACGTGTCTCTTATTTTTCGATATTCTACAACGTATATCAAGGTCATCGAAATTGGCGAGTCGAGTTCGAGACGTTTCCTTGTAAGTTCTGCCGTCCTAGGCTCGGGCCTACTTGTCCTATGGGGAAACCCGCGCCTGCGAATGAATTCCACGATATCGATTCAGTAATAATTTTCTAATTTGACCGGCATTCTATGTATAATCTTACCGTGCTTTGGAAGTTGGACATTTGTTTCAATAGTTTTTCGTCAGCTGTTCCCATACCGAAGAGTGTAAGACCCCAAGAATTCATTCTACCGAGACCAATCATCGCGTTCGAGGCCAATAACCCTTGAATCAGAGGTAATTTCTTCATGGCACACCATTAATCGCAGGAATTGTGTACACCGTACCAAAACATTCGGAATTACCTGTCCCAAAAATGAAGTACTTGAACATTTCTCTCAACGATTTTAGTTTCCGCAAAGTGACGCTGATGGGTGCAACGAGATTTACGTAGATCGGGACGTTCAGATGATCGTGCAAATTTTTACCAACATTCTCACGATCTAAGACGACTGGTATCTGAAAACAGAGTCGCGCACGCGTCGGTTCGATTGAATTCGAATTAAGACGATTGAAATAAAATTATGCTATTTGTAAGACTATTATTTTTTTCTCTTTCCGAAAAGTAAATTCTCTTTTGGTACAGCAGGTATTTTCAATTGACAATTTTTGCGCGACTCTAAAACTTGTTCAGCTGAATCTGTTTTCTAAAAATGGATATTTATGAAAATATTGAGCTCAACATCTTCTGTTCCGCTCCTATATTGAAATCCTAGATATCGCAAGATTTTGTGCGTCGAGGTAAGACTCTGTCAAGCGGACAGTATTTAAAGATAGCGCGTTTCAATTTCACAACCTTTTTGGCCTTGGTCGAATATAACGTTTCTAATCATTTTTCTAATCGAATTTCGGACCTCGGCAAAATTTCTGTGGACTTTGTCGTAAGATTATGACTACAAATTGCAAATTATATCGTAGATTTCCAATATGTTCGGAACCGATGATGCAGCACTAACGAGGAGATTTCGTAGTCTAATTGTTTGTATTCTACCGAACGTTTGGTATAGTTTCGAATAATTCTCTATAATTTCGCGAGAGATTCCGAGATTTTATCAGATTTTCAAATGGGTTAATCTTGGCTATCGCACAAAACCCCTTAATTGTTATCGAAACAATATACAACTTTTCGTAAAAGAATGTTTTGCATTGTCAGCGCTGGTCTCAATCGATGTTCGTCGAGTGACGACTAGTGATCCGGGTTTGCCTGTCGTTTGGACTTAAAAATGACCGTTGTTGGATGAAATAGGTGGGATAATTCTTTTTCTCAACGAGTCTCGATTTTGTTGCCCATACTTCTTCGTGGAATACCGATCGGGAAAGCACCTGGAATAACTTCAACGTCGCCGATATAAAATAAACAGTGGCAACCAAGTAAAAAATTACTGTTCACAAAAGTTGTGTATTTTTATCTATAAAGTTCAGTCCGATTCTGAAAAATGTGGGCTTCTATCAGAAAAATTAATACTATCCCAATAAAATTCTAGAAAGTTCCATGAGAACTTGCAAACAAGTATCTGGCTAAAATAAATATGATAAATGATTTATTTAGCTGTAGTTTAATTTATTTTACTAAACAATCGAAACAAATTTATTTTATTATGTGTTAACTTTATTTCGCCAAAACTAGAAAAAAGAATTATTGTAGATCGATTTGTCGTCAAAATTGTTGGACCCTGTCGTGCTTTGCGGTGCCCATCATAATTTTTGCTGGTTCATATAACATCAATGAAACAAAAAAAATCATTAGTTTCATCGTCAATCTAGTGCCTGATCGAAGCTTTTTTATTTTATTAAACTTTATATGTTTCATATTCATCTAACGAGGGCGCATTTCCTTGAAAATCTGCGACTAGGCATTCGGAAGACACCAGTTTGTTTATTTAAAAAGAAAAACTTCGATCAGGTACCAGATCAAATATTAATCTGATTATTTTTTTGTTTCGCTAATTGCAGATGATCCATTCAAATGTTACGATGATCACTGCACAGCGTGACGGGGTACAACAAATATTGCGATAATTTGATCTCAAATAAATTTCGTTTTTTAATTTTGGTGAAATAACGTTAAAAAATAATATAATAAGTTTTAATCCTTTGTTTTATAAAATAATTTAACTTACTGCTAAAATAAATTAACTAAAATAGTCATCTTTTCAAGCCTCTCACTTTCCCTAACTTTGAGTTATTTTCAGCGTAATTGCTTTCATTTCGGGACATTCGAGTGTATTGTGTTAAAATATGATGCGCCATATATCGCCGAATATTTGTGAAAATAGCGAGTTTGCATTTGTTTTTCAGTAGTCAATAGTAACGATCAACCTTGTGCTTCTTGAGTTCTGCTGTTGGTCCTATACCAGATAGTAGCAGTAGCTGTGGCGTGTTTATGGCACCTCCACACAAAATGATTTCTCTGCTAGCATTGATCCGCGTCAATTTTCCATCCTTGTTCCTCATTTCGATGGCTTGGGCGACGCGATTTTGAAAGAAAACCTAGAACAGAGACGTATGAAAACGGAGAATTCGCGATGATTGTGAACTTATTAGATAACGATTTGCTGGTACGTGGTCGTTGATCGTACCTACCCGCGTCACCAAAGAATTCATCCTAATGTGCAAATTTTTTCGATTCCAAGCCTGCTTCAAGTACGCGTGATAAGAACTCCACCTGGCTCCATTTCTCACAGTACTTTGCGCCAAGGTGAACGTAGCATTCCAGTCGACCATTTCCATTTGCGACGCAGAAAACGCTGTGGCTAATTGGGCATCACGAGAAACTGTGGTGATTTTCATAATGCTTTCGACCTGTTTGAAGTATGGTGCTAATTTTGCGTGGGACCATTCTGTTGGCCAGTCATTGTAATCTTCAGGAGTCCCAAAGGAATGAACCATAAAGTTCAATTGGCCACTTCCGCCCAATCCTTTGCCCCTGGGTAAAAATTGTGTCTGCAGAAATAGCAACAAACTGAACTTCAAACGACGCTTATTTTCACTATTGCAAAGGAAAAGGAACATTTTTGAAATCATATATTAGGAAATGAAACATGGAAATCAAGATTGTTATCAAGTTTTCATGGTATCCTGAATAAAATCATCAATGTGCTTGCGAGGTTGGGTAAATTATGATTCGGAACGTAACTCCTGAATCCCCAACGATCCTGTCAATGCGATAACGCGCGTTTTGTCATGCGGACCAAGAAAGTGAACACATGTATAGTACGGGTCATTTTTCGATAACTTTTTTTTACTCAAAAGCAGGTTGTATACTTTCAGGAACGTAAAGAAATAAGTCTGTTAAAATTTGAGCTGATAATATTAACATTAAGATGTGCCTCGTTGTAAATTTTTATTTCCCATTTAAATAAAACGAGAAAGTAGTATTTTATGTTTGGAATTTTATACTTCAAAAATTACATATTGTACAGATCAGTCCAAGATTTATTTTCATAGAGAATTAAACGCTTTACAGAAAATGCCTGTTAGACTTTTTTGATAAGCATAGCCGATCAACTGATATTCCAGTTCAAAGTTCACACTACAATAAATTGCTAAGTATTTCCAATTCTTAATCGAGACACTTATTTACAAAAATTTGATGAAAAATACTGTTATGAGGAATCAAGAACGATATTTTACTTCTGAGTTTTCTATCCATCTTCTTTCGTAGATATTATAAGTAGTATTAGCTCATTAAGTCCAGTTTTCTGACGAGCATACGTTTCTAAAGCCCAAACAACTATGTATTATCATTTGTTAATGATAAATTAAAAAATGTATTTAGTAAATTCAGTAGTTTACAAAAAAGTCGATTGGTATTTTTCAATAGATTCAACAATTTCCCTGTAATATTTTTAAAAAAAGAATGAATTTGCACCAATTTCGAACTTTAAACTCGAATATCATTTGAACGGCTGTGTTTATCAAAAAAGTCTACGAGACCTGTTTCGTACAGCGTTGAATTTTCTCTACAAACATGTCTGGACTAATTTGTAGAATACGTCATTATCGAGATATAAGATTCCAAACATAAAAAACTTTTTTACTGTGTTATTTAAATGAGAAATGGAAAATCGCAACGAGGCATCGCTTAATATTAATATAAAGAGCTCAAATTTTAACGGATTCATTTTTTATACCTTCCCGAGAGTATAAACACAACCCGTTTTTGTGGAAACAATAGTCGTATCCTACGTGATGAATAAACTATATCAAATAATTTTCCAAAATATATCGATGAGCTCATATTTTTCTACGGTATTTGAAACCTCATAAGCGACGTAATGTTTTCTACGTCTTCTGTTACTATCTGATGTTAATACAGACGCTAATATGCCGAATCGTTTTTTGGTGAAATTTTCTTTCGCACGAATTGCCCGTTCACGTTGAAAGTTTCAACATTTGTTTTTGCTTTTAAATTATAGGTCAACCACATTCAAAATTCAGTATTCGTGAAAGCGTAAATATTGAACTCCATGCACTTGTAATAATTATCAACTCGAGATCAAGTTCGTGATCGAAGCATCGAAATTTATTGAATAGAATCGACCATATAGTTTCGAAATATTTTCATACTAGAGTCAACGTAGAGTAACATAAAAATATGAGCTCCGACAAAACAGATATAGAAATAGATACGTAAAATAATGTATTACTCGATTATGAAATCCGTTGGTAGAGTAACTCTGTGGTTCTGTCTTATAATTCCAATCAGCTGCTGTCCCTTGTAACAGTGGTGCTGCCAGCGGAATTGATGATATCCATTCGGTGTATCCTCCAGCTTCGATGAGGAGAACCGTCGCGTTTTGTGCTTCCGATAATTTTGAGGCGATCACGCATCCTGAAGTACCAGCTCCGACTTCATTGAATAACATGTATTCAAGTTTGTCAATAATTCCGATACTCATAGGTAATTTTTTAAACGTACATCGAACTATGGTTGCTCTAAATTGAACGCTTGATGCTGAATCATACGTACATCCTAATATGCTCTCGTGTTAGAGGGGAAAAGAATCCCATACGCACAAGAAAACGTACTTTTGCGATTTTTTGTAAAAGTAGCGTATTTCTCAATTTGTTGACAACTTTTGTATATTATTTAGCAACATTTCAAGAATATTTTGTCAATTTTTTACTAGAAAATATTTAAAAATTAGTCACTGGTATCATGGAAGCCGAGACGCTTGAGAAAAGTGTGCGTGCGGTATTACGGATGACTGCTGCATCTGAAAAAAAAAAAAAAATTCTTAAATACATACGTTTGTCGCAGTTTCGAACGAATCAATTGAAAAATATAAATTTTTGAATTTTCGACAAGAGTGCAACCAAAAAACTCTTGTTGTCTAAAATTTGTCTATTTGTTGCGTTGTAAAACGAGTAATAATTGAACAAAAATTCTTCATTGAAAACCAAGAACTACATACTTATGAACCACAAACATCTTTTTAAGTTTTCCATTTTCGGTGAAACAGTCATGAGTTATCCGTACTATCGCACGGAAACTTTTTTTCAAGCGCCACGGTTTTCACGCTACCAATGACTTATTTTTAAGTATTTATCGAGGAAAATTCCACACATTATTCTTAAAACATTACTCAATAATGTAATTACACACATTTCCAGATAATCAAGTTTGAACCATGTTTTCCTATAAATACGACCCAGCACTGCGTTTCAGCACTCCAGAAAACATTTGAGTTTTAACCAATGATCGGTCAAATGATTGCACTCAACATTATGCAAAACTGGGTCATCATCTTGGAATTTTGTAAATCTGGTGTCATATTCGCAATCCTTGTGCCGGTTTTTCGAAAAAGAAGTATTTTTCAATCATTATAAAATCTACGAATCTACGAATTTTACGTAAAAAAACGCTCAAGTTCGGCTGAGTGTCAAACTTTTTTGGGTTGGTGAAAAATAAAAACCGGGTATGCATATCATCGTCATTTCGTTAGCTTTCGTTTGCACCCAAACTTGAGGCTGTAGCTTATCACAGAAGCTTGAGCATCTTTTCTTTCACGATACGAAAATCGAAATCAACGTGCACCGGTGCGCTTCGCGCTTCATCGTGGTTTCCCGTGAAGAATAAAGCGCTTTTAAAACGAGTGATGTTATTTGGGTGATGGCTAGTTTGAGCCGAAAGGAAAGGATGGAATGTCATTGGTGGCACCCTGAGTTATATAAAAAACGCGCCGGTACGGAGCTTATGATAGACTTGAAGTTCCAAGAGAGAAGCGGGCAATATAAAAATCTTACACGAATGGCGCCGACTTTTACTTCTACTCTCTGTTCAGGGAATGAATAGGCTTAGGATCGCGAGAAAACTCGTCCGTTTTGGTCGAGTCCCCGCTCATTTAGCCCCTTCGAGCCCGAATCGAGTCCGGCGTGCTGGGCAGGAGTGACTGCTGAACCCCAACGTACCATAACGTACCTGTTACTTTGAATAGTCAAAAAAATAATATACGATACACCACGCATTTCTCACTCTCGTGCCAGTAAAGGCGCTGATGCGTGGCGCAAGTCTATTCATTCGCTGAACGGAGATCATAGCTCACGATCAATTTTAATACGTTTTATTCCGACCACTCCATGGCACAAGGTTCGCGAGCACGGATACACGACGGGAACTGCACGCGACACCGCCCAAATGTGACGAGCGAACTTTTTTGTGTTCGTCGAAAAACTAACCGGAGACAAATCACCGCGAACGGTTCGTTCGCTGCTCTAATCCACGTCCTAATCATGCGAACCAGTGGCTCGCGTGTGGCTCGCAGATGTATACGCGCCTCAAGAAAACCAACAAAACTGAAATTTCCAAATTTTTGCTCGTTTTTCAAAAGGACTATGGACTAAAATATTTTGTTTGTAATTTCACTCCGATTCACTTTTAGAGAATTTAATCTTCTACAATTTGAGCCGCTAAAAAGTTGCGTTCGACGATTTGCCACAGAGCTATCGTCGATCAAATCACAAAAGTCAGTTTTTACTGTGGCAACCAATTACTCGGAAAATACTGGGCGTGCAGAAAATGTAAGTAGGGTTTTAAAAACTGCAAAATATGCTCGACAAATTGGAATCATTGAACTTTGATGTAAACAATTTTTTACAGCGAAAAAATTGATTGACAAAAAGGTAAAAAACTGCATGATCGAGAATATTCGGAAAACTTGGTGTATTTTTTCATATAGTGGATAAACGAAGGTTGTCGACGGTACCTTTTTAACCCTGGAGTGTCCTCAAGAAAGCCTTAAAGTTACAAAGTGCTACCACGTTTGGTTCTTAGTGCCAGGAACGTTTAAATTTATCGTTCTTGTCAAAAATCAACATAACGAACAATTTTCACGTTTTATTGATTTTTTCTAGCTCAAAATGTGTTTTTCAGCACTAATTCATATTTCTTCAATCAGATATTTAATTGTCGTAAAAAATTGGGAGAACAATTTTCATTCAAATTTAATAATTCCACCTTGTAGAGAATGTTTACCAGTTTCAGAACGCTACTCGCATTTGCCGTACGACCAGCATTTCCCGAGTAATAGGTTGCCAGAATCAAAAAGGCTTTAAGGCGATTCAAATTGTAGTAGATCAAATTTAAATTTAAAAAAAGCATCAAAGAGAAACTTTTAAAAAAATGTCTTGTAGTCCACAGACCTTTTTGAAGACAAGCAAAAATTTGGAAATCTCGGCTTTCGTTGGTTTTCTTACCATTGCTCGAGGTCCCCTGATGATAAAGAATATTGAACTACAGATTCGGAGACTAAAAACTCAAAGCCCGAATTTGCTTTTTTTCGACGATCATTTTCCTCCAAGTTACAGCTCTTTGAAAATGACGCGAAAATTTTGGCTCTGTGTGATATCTTTTAATTCTTGCGAGTAGTGTATATTCAAATCGCACGTGTTCTGGAATGATATTATTATCATGATTCTTATCAATAAACAGACTTTAAGTCCTTGTGCACAAGAAAACAGTTTTTTAAAGGTAGCGCACAGGCAGACAGTAGTAATTATAATTCACGTAGATAATTAAATTCAAATTCAAAAGAAAGAAACATTAAAACTAGTATGACTCTAGAACTTTGTTAGATATGGAGCATGCAAATGAGCTAGGATTTGTTTGCCGCCTTGATTCAGTATTTAACCAGTTCTAATATCGTCTTAATCTGGCAGATGGAGATAAATGCATAAAATTAGATCTGTAGGTTTTTTATCCGAATACATTTGACTTCACGATGGATACTTATTATCTTTACGTGAACTTTATATGATATGAACACGCCACGGAGCAAATGATGGTTCAAGTCTCTTTTTAGCCGACTATATATTCGGTCAAAATAATTGTTCAAGCACAAAACCATACGATCCAGCGAAATTTGTTCATTTTGATTTTGGTGAACGTATCATTTCGAGTTTTAAATTTATATAGGTTCGTGAAAGTCCCGCATGGCGGACGATTTGTGCAAACAATCGGCAAGAGGTGTGCATGGAATAAATTTGTTACGAAGTATAATAGATGTTTGGTAAATCCGTTAACAAACATCGGTCAAAGTATCTTTCGGTTCGTGTGTATGATTTAAGCATGAAAAAACTCTTGAAATCTTTTCAAATGACAGTTGTATTCTATTTTCGAAGTCATTATCAAGCAAACAAAGTGATATCAATCGCTTCAAACATATCTGCACGAAAAAAGGAATAAAAAACAAAACACGTCTCACAGAATATCCAATTGTTTCAATTTTATGCTCGATTTTTCTCGTTCGTGTTGCCGCAATTTTTAATATTTCCCACTTACCGACGATGTAATCGTATTGATTTTCGGTATAATCGACAATGCTGATCGGCTCACTGAAGTAGTATTGATAAAACAATGCAAAAAGCAATAAAACCGTTGACAGTAACAAAAAACTTCGCATCGCTACTGATTGCTGACGAAAAGTATAAGAGAATGTTGTTGACCGACGCGTATCGGAAACGCACTCTACTGGGCGCCACGAAGCAATCATACCTCGCAAACAAATCCTACGACTACCACTAAATACGGACGCGCTATTCAATTAGCAATGAAAATCAATATCTCGCTCGGTATTTCTCGATATCAGCGCCGCGGACTTTTAAAAATGTCTATGGCGGCGAAAAAGGGATCAACGCAGTATCGTACGCGGGACCATTGGTACCGCAGTATCCCTCCGTACATATAGCACCGTAGGCGAAGTTTTTGTAAATTTTCAAGGTCTAGCGCTCTAATGAAAAGTTGGAAAGTCGCGGTACAAAATTATTGTCTCCGGAAAATAAGTTCGCTCAAATAAGTTTTCATGAAAAACATCAAAAAGTCCGTTTGTCTCTAAAAGTGTATTGTAGTAATAATATAAATGATGTTAACAAAATAACGTAATTAATAAAACTAGTGAGTCCGTTCTCTCGTTGGATGGATAATAGTGATCACGGCAGTACGTCGTGTTGAAACATTCCTCTCCTAGAAGACTAGAAATTTTTTTATGGGGCCCACGCGCCGCGCTGTCGCCATGTCATCGGCGCACGTGCTCGATAACCAAATTTGCCGCTGAATCAGGTGGCGCTGCTGTATTAAAATCGCTCAGCATGAAAATCCACTCATTTTCCCAACGTTACACCGCTATCAATCATATTTACTACGAATCTTGATGAAATAAACAAATTTTTCAATGGAAATATCTTTTTACTTGAGATGCTTCGTACTTCAATTTCAACGAATCATAGTACAACCACATTTTCCTATTCTTAGGATTCACATTTTTAAAGTTCTTATGTTCTTTTTGCTTGCCAGTAAAGGCACAAAAGGCGGCAGAGTCCAGCCGTAGACTCTGACGATGTGACAGACTGTATCACAACATTTCAGTTCCTGAAAAATCCGTTGTAGGGGGTGTATCGTTTTAATTGAAAATACTATTTTGCAATGCTCACTTGTAGCATACTGTGCATGATTATAGCCTGGCGAGTTTTTTTTCAAATAAGTTGCAGTTCGATTATTTAACTACTAAGTATTTAATGTCAACTGCAAAAGTGATCATTTTCACTTAAATATTCCAAACATTGGAAACCCAGACTCTCCATATGGTGTCAATATCAGCAGAAATTCGAAGTAATTTGAAGTTTGTGCACCAATAATCATTGACCGTTTCAGAAATCTCGAGCCCGAGGTACGAGAAATACGATCGTTCATCTGACATTGACGTCACAGCATGGCGGAAAATTTTGAATTTTCAAAATTATTGCTCACATTCGAAATTAGATATAAAATAATGTACGTGTTATGAAAAATGTCTGCATAGTTCCGGAGCTGGAAACCACGCTGTAACATAGCGCTAGCCTGCGATAGGACGGAGAATTCTAACTTCATCATTAGAGAAAGCAAGGCAGCGAACAAAGAAAAATCGACCTCTCTTGCGTAACCTACTCGTCTCTTTCCTTCACTATGACTAGGTTTCCATTGGAAGTTGGAATCGGGTTGGGGTCGAGTTGGAGCGTTCTTGCGGTGGAAACACCGAACTTGAACCAGAACCCAACCATGAAAAATGTTACGGTTGGGCCGAAACGATAAAAATCGAGTTCGGTTACGGTGGTGCTGCCAACTTGATAAAGGAATCCTGTTGTGACGTGACTGGGGTTTATCTCCGTCGATACTTGTTTATAGACGCAGACATTTTTCACTTTGAATATAAACCGATGTATAACGAAGTACAATGGACCAGAATCTGAGTGAAAAAAGGAATCTTTTTGACAAGTGCACGAGCCTGAGTGTGTTTTAGCAACACTAAAAGAAGTACAAGTCATAAACTTAATGGACGGCAAAAAGTTTAAGACTTCGGAAATATTCAAAAACGTATAAGAGAAGATGAAGGTTAAAGGGTCCATGATGTTTTGCGATATCCTGAGTTAAACACAACCTTACTATTTCAGTCGGGATGGATGAATGTAATTTTCTGTAGTTGGTAACGTACAACCTTGTCGCAACACGATCGCGACCCTAGTGTAAATTTGGTCTGGTGGAAACAGACAAACCAACCCAAATATAACCCAATTCCAACCTCCTATGGAAACATAGATTATGAGATCGCAAAACGATCGTCGTACGACATCAATGATCACTTCTCGAGAACTCGGCATTTTTCGAAAATGCCAGAATCGTATTTCGATATCCCACGATTCGCTAGCTCACTCTCCGCGAGATTGATCTATCGGAACGATGGCAAATTCATTCGCACCGTTATTTTTTGTATAATTTTGGTGTACTTTCGGTAAGTTGTAATTTTGATGAAATTTGATAATGTTTCGGTAAGACATCAATATACGCCCGAAATTACACGTAAATTACACGAAAATTAACCGGTAGTTTTGATTTTTTCCCCACCACTTGTGCACCAACATTGAATTGACACACCGTGTAAATTTGGTGTAGTTCTGGATTAATAATCGTATTTTACCCACATTATACTAATATTACACGGTCTAATTTCAGTGTAATTTCGATCCAACCAATTCACCAGGGAGCACTCCCTTCGATCTACTTGTACAAACCTGCTTATTAATGCCTGGCACGAATAAGTTAACCTTAAATAAGTTAACCCACCCGTACAAGGCATAAATGAGCAGGTTTGTACCAGTAAGGCTTGAAACAGGAGATATAAACTCCCATCAAATCTCGAGTTTCGAATGGCCCCATATACGACCGCCGCTTGGTGGCTCTGTTAGGACGTGTACCTTCGTAGCGCGCATGCGATTTTCCATACACATCTTTTGATTCAAAAGTAGCGCCAAGAACGAGGGAGGGGGTAGTTTTCTTTTCCTCGAACCACCAGAGAATGCTGAAAATCGACATACGCTTTTATACATTGGCTCTTATAGGACCTTCCACTCTATCCTATACTCTTTGGCCCGAGTATTTTCTGAAAAAAGTGTGATCGTTTTGTCGTCCTCTGATTGAATACCGCTAGGTGGCGAACGAGTCGTGGTACGGTCGGATAAGCTTAATTACAGCCGTGATTGGCCAGTGATGGCTGCCTAAACGGCTCACTCCAGATCGATCAAGACTCTACAAATCAAAACCTAAAACATGCTTCTGAAAACCTGACCAGTGCAACATCTTGGAACAAGCAGCTGTACAATCGATGATCTAAAATCAGGCTAGATAATAATAATCTCGGCAAACAATAAATAAACTCCGAAAAGGGAAGAAGAATATACCGGACTAAGCGTCACTAACCTTGTTCAAGTATCACACGTGTTCGCTTTTCTATGTAGAATGTTTCATATCTCGTCTGGTAATAGCATTAAGAATTTCTTATCAGCTTAGACTTGACTTGAGATTATTATTTTTCCAGTAAATAATAAAACTGGACCCAAACCAAGCCTCATGATCCCTAAAATAGACATCTTATATCATCTCGATTTGAAATTCCCACCGTATCACGACTCATTTGCCATCTGGCGCATGTCACGGCAAGTGCGTTAAAATAATCACAGCTGGCCAAGATCCCTGGTGCCTCCTATTCTTTAACCCCCCCCCCCCCTCTCGCCCCCCCCCCCCCCCCCCGTCGCCCCGTCAGGCAAGAGTTATATCGCCTGTTTCACGCCTTTTTGGTTTGTACCACTAGCGTCTCTAGCTAGTTTTCTAAACAGGATCAGCACTCTCATAGAATTTTTGTCCGATGTTGATCCACGGTCATAGATTCATCGAACAAATGATAATACTACAAACTTGACAATCTATAACTTGCTATAACCCGTGGTTCGATCATTCGGTGAAAACGTGCGGCAGTGTTTTAACGCACAATGCGTATTGAAAATTGTTATTTTTGTTCATCCCGAATTTATCCGGGTCATGGCATCCAATTCGTCAGAAATGATTGTAAAGTAAGTCAATTCTGTGTTTTTTTTCATACATTTTCTCACAAAGCTTCCCTTACAACTTGAAAAAAATTTACCGTTTACGATTCTCTTCAACTCGCGTGCAGCGACATAATTTTGAGGTTATATTATGTATCGAGCGTTTAATTCTTTCGATTATTAGCTTTTCACCGAATTCTTCGTATACCGCTGTTTCACGCAATACAAGAAAGTAACACGATGAATTCTTCACTGAATTAATCATCGATCTATTCTTTTTTTCAGATATTCAAATTTTGTCGATCCAAATGTCACGCAGCATTCAAAAAGAAGAAGAATCCACGAAAGGTCAAATGGACTAAAGCTTACAGAAAATCTGTTGGTAAAGAATTGGCCATAGATCCAGCGTTTGAATTTGAAAAGCGAAGGAATATTCCTCAAAAATACAACCGTGAATTATGGACAAAATCTGTCGAAGCGATAAAGAAGATTGAAACAATCCGCCAAAAGAGGCAAAATGCTCATATAATGCAGAGATTGCGTAAGGGCCGTGAGCTTGAACGAGAAAGAGATGTTAAGGAAGTTCAGCGTGATCTCGCTATGATTCGTTCTCCGGCGGCCGGACTCAAGGAACGTAAACGACTAGAAGAATCTGCGCAAGAAGATGATACGATGGAAGCATCTGAGCCGGAAGAAATGGAAGCAGAAGAAGTCATTCTCTGAATTCACAATTGATTTCTAAATTCTCGATTTCGACGATCTGCTCGATGCTTGGACAAATTAGATTTTTGTTTCCCTATTGTTAAGCGGATTTTAATCGGAATTCTTATTGGTCTTCAATGACTCAACGATCCTAAGAAAAATTGAGTCCAACTTGGTGAACAAATGACTAGGTGCACTGTCTTGTTATAAGCCATAATCTGATTGATTTGTACCAAGTAGATTTTTTTTCCGCCAGTCATTTGTAATTACAGAGTTGGTTATCTATCTGACATTGCTGCTAACTTAAGCGAAATTTAATTCAGTACGGTGTCTGACATGTAAATAATATATTATTTTGTTTGTAAAGATTACTGGAAAATGTGCATTTGTAAATGTATAAGTTTCGCAACGAAATCTGGCGAATGAACACAATGGCAAAATAAATGTGATCATTATTTTTACCATTGAAATGACCGAAGGGTTTGTGTATTAATGAAAATTAACACCAGGCTGCTCTGCTACAATAAATCTGACTCATTGCACGCAAATGCTAGCTTGTGTCAGCTTTGGTCAATAAATAACTAGTAGCTGATGCTGCAACTCGGCACAGACAATTTCAACGCTTTAAATCGTTTTTTTTTTTTCACCTTGAAATAATCATCAGTATCTTTAAGCTGCTAAATCTACTACGTCTGGAACTAGTACAGTTTGCACATACCAAGGCATTCGAATTAATGAAAGAGATGTTAAGTTACACCACGCATTTTCCAATAAACAACCAAAATCATTGATGGTCAGTAAACTTGCTTTTCATGTGAGTTCAATCGTGATTAGTTTGTAACTATGTGAGTCATCCTATATCAAGAGGTACTTTCGACGTACACGATAAAAAAAATCACATCTTTTTCCAAAATTTGTTTAAAACAACGTTAGTCTCTCCTAAAACACACCACCTTCTTAATGGTTACTTAAATTCATTACTGAAATGTACTGGATTTAGTCACAATAGTAGCTGAAATATGAAAACACTTCTCCCCTGATCTGTTCCCTAACCGATTCTGCTCATGTATTCGTAATTTTGAATACATAGAAATCTAATAAAATATCGAAAGCGATGATTAAAAAAAAAAAAAAAAAAAGGATAAACAAATTATTGCAATCTAACAGGTAAAATTACGTGATATTTATTTTTTATAAAGAATATTTACGTCTACATTTGTTCCACATATCTTGCGTCTCGCCCACTGGCTTTTTGTATTCCTTCAAAAACGTTTGTTTACTTTGTCGCGGAAAATTGTGACCGTGGTCAAAATGAGTGATTCAAAGAAATCGAATTATTTTTTTGTCCGACACTGAAAAATTGGTTCTCAAGCATCTCTAGAAAGTGCTCACCAAATTTGAGCTCTTAATATTAACAGAAAGATCGTCATCAGTTTTCCATTTTTTCTTCAGTTGCTTATGAAAAAGACCATATCTCATTATTAATCCATCGTTCAATCAAATCTCTACACAGAAAATGATTTGAAACTGTGTCGGCTACTAATTTTCAGAACGTATGGGTCCCAAAAAGTACTGATACGGTAAAAATATGAAACTTGGAACGCGCAAATACCAAAATGTGGAGCGCGTCAACCTCATTGACTATGAGAGCCGCTCGCTCCGAGCTTGGGACTGATTCGTTTCCAAGCTCAGAGCACGCAGCCGTCATAGTCAATAGGAGTAGCGCGTTACAATGATGAGATCTGCTTGCGCTTAATTGTGGTCTTGTATACTAATCGATTCTTTTTAATATACATTTTATTTTTTCAATTCATATATTACTTTGTTCATATTTTTCTGGAGATTTTATTAATAATTGTGTAGATTGGCCGTGGAATGAAAAGAAATTGTCAGAATGAAGTTACACAATATCAGCATTGATAATGTAAATTACGCACTGTTACTTTAACATAATTGTTTATGGAGAATTGTACGGTAAAGTGACATGTTATAAAAAATGGTTCTCGAAAAATCAAGCAAGTTTTGTTTTCAAAAATCTTTATTTGCTATCATTGGATTACATTAAGATAGTTGTCGCGCCGGGAGCATAGTGTAAGAAAATTAAAAAATTGTATATACTTATTAAGAATATTAAAATACACGCGCGCCACCTCAATCTAGCGGGATCGTTCGCCGCGGCGCGCTGACGCGAGCGTCTCTGTCACGTCTCTGTTAGCGCACCTGCCACGAAGCCTAGACCTCAGTATACTTGGCAGACTACTGCAACCAATTTGAAAATAAATGTACCCAATAATTTGGAAATCATTTGGACAAATTTGGAAAATCATTCACGTAGTTTGGAAAAGAATGGATAATGAATAATCAATGAAAATTTATTAAACGTATAGTTAGCAAACAAGTTGACCGATTTCATTTTTTTTCTTCAGATCGATGCTAAATGATTTGGAAAATCGATTTCCAAGTATTTCAAAATTTGGAAAATAATTTTTAAGTATTTATTTACAAAATAATAATAAAGCGCCCCCCCCCCTCCCGCCGCCCGCCCTCTGGCGGGCTGCGCTGCCCTCCGCCATGACAGTTTCGTCTTTCTGCGTCTTTCGTGTGATTGATAATTTTGGAGTAGTAAGATTCAGCTGATACAAATATTTTTCATTCGAAGAATGTACATTCTTGCTTGAAGTTTTGCTCATGAACTAGAAAGGTCAGCCTTGAATGCCACACGTTGAAGTATTCACGTTGCACTACATCAATCTGTATCATCTTCATTTCGGAGCAGATCTTTGCCTCATGCAAGGCGAAATAGACTAGAATCAAGCCAAAAGCAATTTGTAGAACAATTGTGCCGAGGACTTCTGGAAAGGTGAATACTCCAAAATTATCAATCACACGAAAGACGCAGAAAGACGAAACTGTCATGGCGGAGGGCTGCGCAGCCCGCCAGAGGGCGGGCGGCGGGAGGGGCGCGGCGCTTTATTATTATTTTGTAAATAAATACTTGAAAATTATTTTCCAAATTTTTAAATACTTGGAAATCGATTTTCCAAATCATTTAGCATCGATCTGAAGAAAAAAAATGAAATCGGTCAACTTGTTTGCTAACTATACATTTAATAAATTTTCATTGATTATTCATTATCCATTCTTTTCCAAACTACGTGAATGATTTTCCAAATTTGTCCAAATGATTTCCAAATTATTGGGTACATTTATTTTCAAATTGGTTGCAGTAGTTTGCCAAGTATACTGAGGCCACGCGTAGTGACTACTCGCGTGCTTTTGGATGAGTTTTGAGAGGGTGGGACGATACGTGCAACGCACCCATAGAACATTAGAAAGGTATTTCCGAAAAGCTTGTAATGCGCTAATGCGCACGACGAGTAACATCTACTCACCTTCTCAACCTGTGTAGAAAAATTTAACTCGAGAGGGTTTATGAACGCTGCAACGTGAGTCAACTCGGTGATTCTGATCGCTGCGAGTTGCTTATAGTTGATCATAGTTAACTCAAGTAAGGTTTCAGAACGCAGCCCTGATTATGGTAGCAGACACTGAACTCTATATAGAGTTCAGTGGTAGCAGATCTCCGACAAATTACCGTATATCAGCTATCGTGGTCTCGCGTGAAGGGCGGCAGGGGGGAGGGTGACTTCTAGCAGTGCTATCTACCGCTGGTGAACAGTACTATTTATCAGTGTTCCCCAGAAACAGTGACCAGTTTCCCCATTGCCTGTACGCTTCTATAGCCGTTTATATTCGTTGGTCATATCTATCCCAATCCGTCCAGTCGTTCAGTCTTCCACGAACGACTTGTTCTTTTGGAATTTACGTGCACTCTCGAGATCCGTTGTAGGTACATACACACCAGCGATTGGCCATTGTTGGTCATCCTGGATTCCCCTCAATTCCCTCATATTTTTATTCCAATTTTTTCTCATCATCTGACCGCTATTCTTGCGAACAGATTGACCTTCCAACGTTGATCCAGGATATTTTGTAATAACTTGTGAACTGCAAGAATGAGAATAATCGACGATAGTTTTTGACAATGGATCGTTCACTTGCGGATAGAAACTAATAGTTTTACAACAACGGATGCACATCATCAAACAATATTGCGAGGTGTTGTGCACAAACCAGACCGGCAAAAATAGTTGTCTATTTTACTGTCGATGCATTTCCATTCGAGAGTGAAAAATCGGTGAGATTTATTAAAGTTCACCCTCATCATGGACGCTAGGATGAAGACAATCCGATGAGCTGATGTCAACTGAAAAGGTTAAAATAAATATCCTGATTGCAATATGAAACTATCCGCAGCTATTAAGACTCTTCGCGAGTCGAAAGACAACAAGGAGAAATGTAAAACGTTACTAATTTACATTCGAAGGTGAGCGCGTTTTCGACTTTCCATTTTTCTCAGCAATAATTTATATCCGTACAATAATTGAACAACAAAGTGCCCATTAAACGCTGTTGTTATTCTTTATACTTATTCTAACGGCATTATTTGATTGCGGTATTTTTCAAATTCTTCTCGATGAGACGTATCAATGTGTATGATAGCTTATTAAAAATGATAATTGAAGATTGTTTGCATAAGAATAAAATTGTTATGCTGTCAATAAAAGTGGTTGGTATATTTCAACGTTGCAGCAATGCCATGAGTGCAGAGTCCTCTACAAATCTCAGTGAAAAGCAGTACAATGATATGTGTAAATCGATAGTTAGCACATATGCCAACGGTGGCAAAGAGCTACAATCGGAAGCATGTACTACTTTGGAAGCTATTCTTGTTCATTTTAAGGATCGCAAGCTGGATATTTGTCATGAACTACTACAAGTTAACTACGAAGATAGGTTTGTTGTAGGAATAAAGATATCAGTAAAAAATATTCAGTAAGAACTTGAGTATCTTCCATATGGTGTTGACTTTTCATTTGTGCTTAATGTCATATGCGGAAAACAAAGGATATTTGCCAAAAATCAATGACACAAATTTGACTATTATGTTTAGTAATACATGTTTATAAATCTTTCAGAATAGAAATATGTCAGATGTTAGCTGCTTTGCCTGATGATGGAATGAAAGCCTTAGCACGTGATCTGTCACTTTTAGAGTTTGTCCAAAATTGTCTTAATCCTGTAACATCAGACTTGATGAAATGGCTATCATCGGAATATGCTGATAATTCAGAAGTGCTCGAAACAGCAGAGAATCAATTGCTGTCATCTATTGAATCATCACAAGAAAAAATCGTTAATTTGGTCTTATGCCTAGTAAATAGAATGTACACCTTATCACCATCGATTACTCATTTCGATTTTACACAGGTATTGGCAATGACAATTGTAGAAACATTTTGATTTGAAATTCCTGGTAACCAAGTAAGATGGTAATCTACTTGATGT
This sequence comes from Arge pagana, assembly GCA_963969455.1. Classification (NCBI taxonomy): domain Eukaryota; kingdom Metazoa; phylum Arthropoda; class Insecta; order Hymenoptera; family Argidae; genus Arge; species Arge pagana. Next base: position 8,094,801 of record OZ018314.1, on the reverse strand, counting down.
CATTCATTGTTTCTTTTTCCAGTTTGATTGTTTATTTCTTGACAAAATAGCAATGTTAGCTTATATGGGTCACAAACGGCAGCGTGGTGCTGCTATCAAATTATTGCAAATATCATGCCTAGGGAGTCAGATACCCACTAGGTGTCCGAATATGTGGCTGGACTACAAGAATATGTTACGAAATACATTTTGTCGTCGTATGTCATTATTGGTTGGAGCTAGTGAACCAGATTGGAGCTTGTTATGGTCACTGAGCGTGCGACTGCTCGGTACTGATCTTCATCGAGGAGCTGGACTTATCAATAACCTTCTGAGCGTTGAAGAACGAGCATTTAAATCTACTGACCCTAACGTTCGAAGGTATGCGACAATTAGACCGGTTATAATATTCAAAAATATACTGCATGTATATAGGTTTTCTATCGTATCATGATGGGCATATTACACTTCTAACAATTAAAATCATGTGATATCTAATTTTTTTGTGATTCGCGCTATAGACATGCCTTTCTCTGCTGGAGTGATATAGTGGATAACTTTGCATTGGACGAGCAAGAGCTGGCTACAGCTAGGAGAGTAAAACTCCTTTGTATACCTTTGAATGCTAAGAATAGCAAGACAGAAGCGATGACACTGACAAAATTGGACGTTTGGTGGCACCTCATTAATAAATTATTGAATCATATTGACAAATTTCTAAATCCAGTTCTCACGCAGTTCCTGAACTTTTGCTTTGGTCCACTTGGTGATACTCCATTGTTGTCCACAAAATTTAACGTTATGGCTTCCCCTGGAAAAAGATTTCCAAAAACCAAAATGATAACAATTGACGCTTTACTGCAGCTGCTCTCAGAAAATGAAAATGACTTAGCTGCCATTGATGTTAAGCTGAATGAAAGAATTGCAGCTCCTGTTTCTCTGCTTGTATTTCAAGAATGTTCAAAGTCGTTCATACACAGCGTAGGCGAAGCATTGCTTGCACTCAGTCAACTTAGTGCCAAAGAAATAAGCAATAGAAATCAAATTGCTGAAATACTTTGGAGAACGCTTTTCGTACGCGTCAATGAAGTTCGAAACGAAGTGGCTAAGGTATGAATATCATAAAGAATTAACACGTGATAAGTCAAAAATACATGCAGTTATCTGATATTGTTTTATAATCAGAGTGTGTTAAACATTCATTAAAAATTGATATTATTTCAGACACAAATGTTTAAAGATATTACTGCACTTCTGATAGAATTAGCTGATCATGGAGCTAATAAGACACTAATTAGAGATGCCATGGTCGACATTATTCTACCGAGTCTATCTAAATTCCCTGCAGATTTCATTTTTAATAGTGAAATGCTGCAAGCTTTGGTGTCTTTATTGATAAAGCCTGGTATTCTGATCAAGATAAATAGGTATAGCGCTATTGAGTTCAAAGATATTGAAATTATTTTTATTTAATCGTTGAAAATGAGTTGCAATTGCGAATGTAAGCAAAGTTTGAAGATTGATTGACTTATTCTAAGATTGTGTCATAAAGGCATCATACAGATTTTCATGAATTTCAGAACTCATTATGATGTTATAAAACATATAATGTGGCAAGGAGTGAAACCGAACGTGATTGGTACCTATCTTCCCCAAACCCTGGAGTTATTTCACAAGATTGTCTTTAAAATAGAGCCAGTCTTGCCAAATCCTGAAAATATGTAAGTTGTAGTTTTGATCCCTGTACATTTATCTGATTTAAAAAGCCTTAATCAATTAAATCTGAACTGTTCTGATTAAAAAAATCGTTAGAACTGATTGTGACTGCGATATTATGACACAATTTATATTCTTGCAGTGGTGGATTGACCGAAATATGGTATGTCACAAGTGAAATGGTAACGAGATACATGCTTGATGCTCAAGAAATTAACGAAGGTGATGCTGCTTCACATGACTTTACCACCGTTCAAACTTTAATCAAATTTCCGTTTTCTCATAAGTTCATATTGAACCCTTCTCAGGTTTGTGTAACCGACATTTTTGTGTTTGTATAACAGTAACATGTTCGTTGGATTATTAATGTAATAATGTGTCCATATTTTACGTAGCTACAAAGAGTTGCAACAACGTGGAAGAATCTTTTCAAACAATTTGATCTGCACGCTAATCTTATACCTACTGTCAAGCCTAACGAAGTTTTATTACTCACCATTGCTCTTATACAAGACAGCATTTGTGTGCACAAACGAAATTCTGCTCTTGCAGTCTTTTGCCTGGATGGAGTGTTGGCAACTATCAATTATAAACATCTTTTTGGTAATTTTCAAAATACTTTCAAATATCCGTAGTTCATTTTCTCACTTGCTTTGACAAAATATTTCATTCATAAATATTCGATTCCAGCCCAAAATAAGTTTCTACCTGTTATAAAGCTGATCGGTGACATGTGCATTCATACTCTTGACGATGATGAACCTCATATTGCCGAGGCAGCGCTTAAAGAACTCTCCTCAGTTCTCATTACATTTTTTGGACATGCAGTTGAACACATACCATGTTGCTTGGAATCAATGCATCTTGTTATCAAGTGCATGCTTCAACCTTACACGGATGAAAGTCTAATGAGAGAGGTATTGCTTGTTTTTATTTCAAAAATTCAATTTACATCCCAGCAATAATATGCATCGACGCATTACATTACTACACGATTTTGGTTGTTTCTCAATCATAGATCGCAAGTACGTGGGAGACGATAATTAGCATCCTTAAAAGTGTTAGCCACCTCATCTCATATGATTTGATGTCAGTCTTCCAAGGAACGATCAGAGCTGCTTTGCAACATAATGATCAAGAGATAGTTTCACAGACAGTTTCTTGGCTCGCGGAATATAAATTTGCAGACCCCAAAACCAAAGCCTTGGTTGATCGGCTACTGAGTGAAGTGGATTTGATTCCGATTGAAAATAAAACTGTGGATGAAACAAATAGTGAACTGGTTTCTAAACAAACGAAACAAGTGAAGCCAACCACCAGTTTCTTGAACAGACGATTGCACACTTCTCGACCTGTTGCAAGTATGGAAAAACCAGCTGTTGAAAAAAAATCCCCTTTTACTCCTGATTCGAAAACTCAGGTAGGCCATACAGTATCAATTTTGGATTGACCTCGAAAAATCATAATATATGATGTATACGCATCAAAAATCTGAAATAATTTTTTTTTTTTTTTTTTCAGGAATATGTATTAATCAAAAATGTTCCTCGGTTGGACGTAAATAGACTCACAGAACACCAAAAAGAATGCTTGCTGCGAAGAAGAGAAGATATTCCTGCGCTTTACAACGACCTCTCACAATCGTGCTCACAAGACATGGAACATATACAAGAATGGTTTGACAAAAGGAATACAGATTTAGAGAAACGTGACAAGCTTGTGTCAAACATAGCTGTCACTACTACAGGAAAAAATTTAGACACCGATGCCAATAAGGAGAATAAACTGGTCTCAAAAATCGTTACTAGTGGAATTGGTGACAATTTACATCCAGCAAAAGGAAATACTAAGCGTATAGAACCTGAAACACAAACCGTCATGGATAATCAAGTATGTTCAGAAGATGTTAACGTCTTGGAGGTTTTGCAAGCTGATTTGACAGAGCCGTTTATCAAAGATCAACAAGGATCAGTGAGCATGAAAAATGATACGCAGGATTTAGAATTACCACACTGTGATGATAGTGTGCATTCTGGCAGTGCGGACCAACTTCACGCTCAACCAAAGAATGATCAATCAACATCGGTCGCAAAGGAATTGGAATTTGAATCACATATTGAATTTTCTGAAAACGAGATTAACGATGAAAAACATGCATCTATGTCGAATGAAACACGTCAGGAAAGATCAAAAACCGACAACAATTCTTCACAGTTTTCCTCGAAGACAGATACGCGAAAAAGGGGAGTGAAACGCAAAGCTATTTCAGATATTGAAAGCGATGCTAATCTAGGGACGAGGAGACGTAGAAAAGCAGCTGCGAATTCAGATGCGCTGAGCGATTCAGATAGTGTCAAGTCTACAGAAAGTGAACAATCTGGATCGACAAATCAAATGGATTCGACATTCACACCAGACGGATTGAATAAACGTACCAAGAATGAAATGTCACGGTTACAGATAAATATGGTCTTTGATACAAAACCATTATCAAATCGTCGTTCGAAATTAAATGAAGATGATAATATAGAGAAAGATCCAAATACTGATAAGGTCGCGTCAGCTGAAAATAAAACCAGCCGTTCAAGAACTGCAGATCATAAGCCCGGAGATCCTATGAAAAAGTGTAGTCGATCTAACGAATTAAAATCCAGTGTGAGTCAAGAGTCACTCAAACGACGTATAAAATTTAAGACCCATGAAGAAGAAATACGGGAAGATGTAGTGTCCAATTTTCCAGCCACCACCGCATGTACCATAAACTCTAACGAGGACGATCCGATTCTTTTAAAATCACCATTAAATTCCGTGGATATAAATATTAGCACCACCACTGTTGTAACCAAAGCTGATAACAATGATCACGTACAAGTAGCGGAAAGTTTTGAAGCGGAAAATATCATTGCAGAAACACCCGTTACGCCGAACGCAACTGTAGATGCTGTGGAGCGCAATGATAATCGGCAGGCGAATTCGGAAGACCTGGACGATGTAATCGAAATTGTTGAAAGTTCTCAAGATTTTCCTGTGAGTCCAAGTATGGATCGAAAGTATACAAATAAGCAGTGCTTTATAAAAATGAATAAAATACCACGTATAAAACCAGGCCAGACAATGGAGCTGGACATAGGCAACGAAAGAACTAAAGTGACCAAAGCCTTAGAATCTAATAGTACTTACAAAATATTCCGTGAAGTTCATAGCGGAGAAATTGATGATGAGAATTCCATGAGTGAACTGTTGAACATAAACGTGGATAATAATGCCCTACATTCAACAAACGAAAGAGCGGCCTTTACTTCGGAAGTGAAAAAGGCAGACGAGAGTTCAACAACAGAAATATTAACGACAACAAGTAGTGATAACGAGACTACGAACAACCCTCAAAAAAAGTCTTCATCTCCTGAAGTAAAACAACTGGATGACCCAGCCTCGCCAATTCGCATTACTGACTCTTTGTTGAATACTTCCTCACCAAAGAATAACAGACGATTTGCTAAATTAAAATCTGTCACCCCACAAGGACGAGCAGCACACATGCTGGGAATGGTAACAAAGCAAGCATTAGTTGAGAATAGAATGTTACATTGCTCTACGGACGATGAAAGTTTGTGGCATAAGAAACAAAAAAACAGAGATAATGACAGTGATAACACTGCTATTAAAAAAGATAGACAATCTGTTTTGAAAGAGCCGGACAGACTAGGAAGTCCGAGCAGTAGCAGGCAAGAGAAGATATTCAGCAAGATGAAAACGCCAGACGGCATGCAATCAATATCAGTAAGACTTTTCAGTTCTTCAAAAGTTGACAATGATAATTTACTAGACACAGATGTAGAAAATCAAATTGTGGAATCAATGATATGCGAAACAGATGATCTAAATGAAAAAGCGAATGATGAGAATATTTCACTTCCATTGGAAAAAGAACCTCTTCCAATGCTCGAGTGGTCTAGTGCCAATCCTCCATCTCTCACAGCATCGCCTAGCGCTAGTATTCTCAAGCGTTATCGCCACTCACTACCAGATATCGAGCCAGAATGTTCTACTCCATCTTGCAAGGTATATTATATGAATACAATAAACGTCCATTAATTTCATAACCGAGAAGTCTAGATCATGTTTTTGCGGTACTAAAAAAATTCATTAAAATAAGAATTGACTAATTTTTGGAAATATACATATTACTCATCAAATGTTTCTTACGATTAAAACTATATCATTACTGTTCGCTGTATAAATATTGGCTTCGCACGCCTCGATCTGATTTAATTTTTCCCACTAATTTCCAGAGAAAACGAGTAAGCTTCGCTGACCCACCAGTCTCTATGGAAATGGGCTACGAAATAACAGCATCAATGTCACCTCACAGAATGAGCAAGCTCGCAACCTCGCGCAATTTATTACCCCGTAAAGAGATGCCCGTCAGGCTTAAACAGACAAGACTGAAAATGATTCAACTTAATTCAGGAAGTTCAGATAAAGAAATTGATATAGACCTAGACAAATCTGACATTCCCGATTATCATGATTCATCTTTGACTGAATATGCACCAAAGATAATCCCTAATCCTCAAATTCAGGCTGTGAAAATTGATGATGACAAGACACAGGCTTTATATATTAACGATGGTTCAAAAGTGACGGTGAGCAATTTAAACATGGAAATCGAAATTGCCTCTGGATTCCATAACAGAAACATTGAAAGTATTGACTTACCTACCAATGCTACTTGTGACGCAATATCAAATAAAACCAATCTTGACGAAACCGAAACGCAGCGTGATATGTTTGACAGCATAAATCCAGCTGCCGCTGAGGAGAATCCTGATTTGATAGAAAATGAAACAATGGAAAATGAGCGAAAATTGACAAAGGCATTGTCTGCTGACGATATTTTACGAGATGTCAAGTCAAACGTTATAAATGTGACAATCGATGATGAGATTGACGCCAACATTTGTTCTGAAATCTGTGACAAGAGTAATGTCAATACTAAAAGTAAAGCAAACCACCGTGATACGACTGATACTCTTCCGATGCAACAATCCAGTAGAGAACAACTGGAAGATACCGTGGATATTCAGAATCTTACTGGACTGAACTCAACATTGAATTCAGAGGAAATTTTCTGCATGAAACCAGCTCGAACCAGTACATATGCTGGTGACGCTGCTGCTAACGCAGAGTTGGACACTTTGCCAGTTACCGATTCTGTTTTCTCCAGCTTACCTGCGAGTCAAATCAGTGAAACTTCTACTGATAGTAGATCACAACTGGATAGACCATGGATGAAAGGCGATAAGCAGCCAGTGTTCCCATCATTGGTCAGTTCAACCATACCCATTGATTCCATTATCGGAAACCTAGCGAAACCTTTGTGGAAATCATATCTTGCCACCTACTTCCGTTCCAAAGGCATTGAGACTGTGGGTAATCTTGCGCAGCTTTCCGAACATGAAATCAGTTGGATTCCTGTGAAAGGCAGTTCAAAGGTAGAATTCGTGAAACAAATTTTGCGACGCTTCGAAAAGTCATTGCCATACTGTGATCTAGCTACGCAAACGGAAAAATCGTATACCGAACCATCAAGGTCCGAGACTGTTTCTCCCAATATCTCCCTATGTTCATTACCGACAAGTTCTCCATTGGGCCAGTCGTCTGCCCAATCAGTTTCTCCAGGTACATCAAATACCAGCTTGTTAAATGAGACTTCTATATTGTCTGAAACTGAGACGACTTCTTCCAAATCTACGGAAACCCAAGTATCAGTGGAGGATCTTCTTGAAGAAATCGACGCATCACTGACATTGAAAAGCGCAATCAAAAGATGCTCAGCAGAGAAAATACTTGCACAATATAAGGTGAGAAATAACACGCGATTTTTGATCAAATGCTATTATGCAAATTGATAACAAATTTCCTCTTCTTCCAGCTGAAAATGAAAAACATGGCCGAGGAAGATTTGGAGAGAGAAACCGTCAAGATGCTGGGAATTGAGCCGAAAAATCATAGCGATGCTCAATTGAAATCTACCTGTCGTGCCTGTGGATTGAACAAAGTTCTTGGTCGATTACCAGACATTTTCAGCAATGACAAACAATTTTTCAGCAAAGTTTTCAAGGCGTATCGTAAAAAATTGAGCGTCAAAGATTGTATAAAAAGTCTGTCTCACGAGGAAGTGAAGACTTCGGTTTGTGAAAAGTGTACATCATCCGAACTGGCTGAAATGTTATCAAGAAAATTAAAATACGAGGAAGAACGGGGAATTACTACCCCAATGACTGAATTGTCGAGCCTCAATGCAATGTTGAAGAGAATGCCAAAAGATTTGATAATCAGTCATACAGTGGCCAACGAAGAACTCATATCACCATTAATAGTTCTCGATATTGCTCTACAGAATAATTCTCCAACAGATATATCATTAGCATTAGATGCACAACCAAGTAACGTGAAAGAACAAATTTTCGGTGACATGTTCTCCGTACAAACATTGACTTCTCAAATTCAAAAGAAAAATTTGACCGAGGAGAATTTGGTTGATCTATTGAAAGCAGTTAGCAGTACTTTGCCTACAACAAAGCTGTTGGACACGTTCAATACGATACTGAAAAGTAAGTGGCACCAAGAACGACCGGACAAATGAATCGAACATTGAATTCGTTTTAATCATGAATCCTAGCAAGTACAAATAATCGTCATCTGGATAATCATCGCGACTATTAGTTATACCTATTGGTTTACGAAGGGCGTGATTAGTTACATCATTGAATTATATTACCTGGACTCTCGCCATTATTATTGTTTCAACAAGAAAGTCACCATTTGATGCCGCAGATGATTATTATATTCAAAATAGAATTATTCGTTTAAAGTCGAAAGTAGAATGAATACATCAGATTTGGATGGTAATTTGGAATTATTTTCATAACGGTAAACCCTGTCGATTTTCAACTGACGAAACATGAGAAGTTCACCTGTACCGATAGCGTCTAAGAATCAAGCACTGTAAATATATCATTGTTCTAACTAACGCTCAGTCGATTCGGATGTCTGATTTGATCATTTCTACTGTTTCATATGCATATTTTATTTATTCTGAAATACGACTTGACTTTTGCGATTTTCCATTTATAAGTTAAACTAATCATATTAACCATGATAAACTAGATAACTGATGTCTGATTATGTTAATATAATACTTTCCTTAATACAAATCTTCTCATTTTGTACAAATACCACTCAACAAATGTTTTGTAACCAGATATTTTTTACATAAAGATCAGGATATTTGATTCACTGAGAAAAATGATCCAGTTTTACTATCGGAAAAGTTGAATTTGTGAGCTCATTTTTTGAATTGACGTTCAATATCTGGGTGTTATGCAAGATTCAGCGGCAGCCGGAAGTCAATGAAACTAACGGTACAGTTTCTTGTCGAACTGTCTAGCAAAATATGAGAGGTTTCAGCTGCTGGAAATACCAACTTCAGGTTTGAGCCAAAAGTAATTGTTGAAGCCTCTAGAGCGTAAAGCTCTATAAGAGCGTATTTGGAAATTACTCGATAGTAGTGGTTTTCTATAATTTATTTGAACGTATACAGCACAAAATAAGTTCTGGCAGCTAAAACCTCTCATATTATGTTAGACAGCTCGAGAGGAACCTTCAGTTCCATGAACTTCCAGCTGCCACCGAATCCTATACAACAACCCAATATCTATTATATTATAGTTTACGCCTATGTTGGTTTATACTTATTTCCATCGTTTTTGATAAGTCTTACGGATTCCGAGATTCTTTACAGGCATATTGGTTGACAAAAATGCCTGCATCACGTGAATTTGCGTAATTTTAAGAAATAAACCTATACGAGAAGAATTGATGGGTCTCTTTCATTTATGTAGTTGAACAAGACTTTCCCCTGATAGCCCCACTTTCTGTTCGAGACTTGGAATATCCGTAATTTTAGTCAAATTAACGATAAGTCGCTGCAAAGCCTCATTTGCTTACAAATTGTTAGAAATCTACCGCCGCAAATTAAATACAAGCCGAAGGTCAGATTTCTAGTAAAATGCACGACATTTTTCGTACAAGTTTACGGCAAGATTTTCCTCTCTAGTTTTTTCCGTCGAATTAGCTGCAGATTTACGACAAGACTTGTACTATCCAATTTTTCGTCAAATTACCGTTATCTTAGCTATCAGGGTCCCTGCTATATATTATGAAAATTCGCGTGATAATGAATGAGACAATAACGACTGTTAAATTTACCACATTTGATATTTCTCTTTGATTTTATACGGCGTTATTATTTTTGCATATTTACATGGCTGTTTCCTGCAGATGTGTTCCTCGCTCGTATATCGTTTCATACTTACTTTGGAGACGGCTCATGTTTTACATGCGACGCGGGTCATGTGAAAGTCAATGGAAAATCATGCACTTCACAAACGATTACGGGATACCTGCAGTTCAGATTTTATGCTGTGTGCGAAGTCACGTGGAAAGTCAATCATTATCAAATCCTGTACAAATAAAGTTATCATAAATGTGTCAGTAGTACTGGAAACATTTCTGAATTTCGAAATATTGAATTCAAATTTTTATTCAAAATGTTCGCAAAACAATATTCGAGATAATTCGCTGATGTGCCAAAATTATCGTCCGATTAAGTAAATAACTTGGCAAGTAGATGTGCGTTGTTAGATCTTATTCTTCTACACTTCGGGTAATTGCGAGACACCTGGTTTGAATACGTCCAGCAGTTTCGGGACCTTCATTGGAAATAAAACTGCAATACAAGAACTCTCGAGCGGATGTTCCAGACAATGCGAAGCCATATTCAGCAACAAACCGTAACGGTGACATCGTTTCGCTGGTTAACAATTTAGTATAAAAGGAACGTACCCACTGCAACTTATTCATCCACAACCCGTTTCTATAATATGGCTACAGGTATACGGATGAAATGAAATTCACATAGGCAGAATCTAGTACAAACGTTCTAATTTCGGTTATCAATAGTATCAGAAGCTGACGCAGTTTAACATGAATCCGAAGATGAAAATATAAATGAAGACGAATCTTGTTGATTAATCAATTTGTATGTACATCAAAAAATCATATATAATTTCAAGCTTAAAGTGTATAATAATTTCGTTATTTACATTTTACGAGAAATAGGTTTATTAAATATGGTTACAAAATTTGCTATTTATATGATTATGATTTTACGATCTCACCGGTTATTTCACGCATTGACTAAAGAGGCTTCACCTATTTACAGAATCATTGTAGTTTGGAAATCGTCTTTAGCTGTTATTAGCTTTTGATTGTTTCAAAAGCGTTATGTCGATTATAATTGGTAGTCCAAATTTAACGTATTTTCAGCATGTACTTACACAAACGTATATTCTTTCAAAGAAATTTTTATTACCTTTGCCGTATAAAAATTTGGCATTTTTAATCATTGAATATCATCTGCACGAGGATTGAAACATCATTTTCTTGAGAATTCATTTATTCTGACAATAATTAATAGCAATTTCGTATTTCGCATTGCCAAAAGAACTATTTACAATTTTTCTGGGGATTAAATCACTGGTATGGCTAAATCAATTAAATCTTTTCCAAAGTATCTGTAGGTGTGCGTATATATAGAAAATTTCGTGCCACCGAGTGATACGACACAGTAATCGTCGGGCCTTGTGTAGTAGCATATCGTGTACAGAGCCATTTCGAGCTCTGGAGATGTCCCAATGAAAATTGCAGTTTCCGGTTTTAGAATTTCGTTTATCTTGAAATTGAGTTTAAGGATAGCCGCCTTCTGTAATGGAGACAAAAAAGCGATTTTTAGAAATATCACATAACGAAATTGAGAACCTTAGCGATCGTGCATGTATATTTCTACGTGTTTATATTTTAAATTTCAAGTTAGCGAATGAAAAAAGTACTCACCCCTCCGAGATCCAACCTCTGAATAAAGCCTAGATAATTTGCACGGTTGGCTTTTTCATGCGCATTAAACGCAATCCAATCTTGAATGCCGATAAAACCAGTCGCCCCCATAGCCTGGCCTTCAAATACGCGTTTGAACCCAGACGAGGAGCCGTCGTATGGAGTGAACCATAGACGCTTCAAAGTATCTTTTTGATCGAAATACTCTTTCCCGACGTAGTTATTCGTCGCAAGGAAATCCATTGCCGCGGTCATTACGTTAGTCTGCATTATCAAATCGACGAGCAGGCTCTCTTCTTTACGTCGATCGGTAGCTGTGGTTGCGTTCTCCTCGATGCTTGCCTTATACAACGCGTGTGCTGCTCCGATAGTAGGAATCGTATAAGCTTCAGGATCGACAGTTAAAAGGCTGAAATTTCAAAAGCTCATTATTTTCATCTCGCAGCTTAAGGTGTTATGTACATCTGGGTAGGTACAAAAAATCGATTTGTGAAAAAGCTGCTCATTCGAAAGTACTATCCTTTAAGTATCTACCCCGAAAATTTCGTAAGGAAATTCGCAGTAACGACGAAGTTATCGAATTTTGTAACCGATTGGATAAGCAGCGACCAATGGTTGTGTAACGTCTACCCGAAACTTCGAACGTGTTTTACTTGAAACAGTGGTGTCAAAATCGGTACCAGAAATATCTCCGTAAATACTGAACCGATATGGACTTAGGTGCGCACAGTTATGCTCCCCCAATAATCTAGTACTTATCGAGCCATTTTTTCGATATCTTGCAGAGTTTTTTTTTTCATCGCAAGTACTGAACAATTTTGAAGCGAAAAATCGCCTGCTTTCTTCCAGTGATTGCCATGACCACAAAAAAATTAAGTTTCAAATTCTGGCTCGATAAGTACCAGTTTTATCTGCCTACTTTGAGAAACCAAAAAAATAATATTTTTTTTCGATAAAAAATAGTAGAGGTATATCTGGAACCGAAAATGCTGTCAACTTTTTTACCCTTTTGAATTTTTTAACCAAATTTCCACTCAATATAGATCAAATGTATATCATGGTTATTCATCAAAATTCAGTTTTATGGACAAAAAAATTCTTCAACGTGACGCTACATTTTGCCGTATCAGGTGCATGTAGCCACTTAACTTGATATGATTAAATCATCATTCATCAACATCTTAATAGTGTTTCAAAATCAAAATATCTAACGATTCGAAATTCTGTCCAAACAGCTCTATGTACAGAATATCACGGATAAAACTTGATAGCTACGTACGGTTGATTAGCCGCATCCGAAATAGTAGTAAGGTTGGTAAAGTTCAAGATGGACATCTGCTGCATGTTGATCGTTATGAACTTGAACGCATTATTTTCATCGAGATTAAAAAGTTTCTCTGTGATTTTCCACAGAAATTCATTTGGATCTGGCGTTGGTTTGGGCTTTGCATTCGATCCAGGCCTAGCAGTTGTACCGCTACTACCAATATTATAGTTAGGTATGGTTCCTGGAGATATCGACGGAAACTGGACACCTCCAGCACTGGCATTCGGATCACTGAAACCACCAGGTTGGCCAGGATAATTATTTGGAGCGCTATTAGGATATGTTCCGGTGGGTATTCCAACGTTGCTTGTTCCACCAGGAACAGCAGGATATCCAGGATTTAGTGACCCAACTGGCCCTGGTATTCCGCTCGCTAGGCCATTATTATTTGCAGGAGCTTCGTGCGCAGCTCCTGACGATCCAGGAGCTCCGTTGTAATAATTATTAGTGATTATTTGTGTATTGGGTCCTGCAGGATTTGTCTGCGATGGTGGGATGTAGGAATGATGGCCAAAACTGTCATGGTGGTAGCTTGGATGAGTTAATTTCCAAACAGCTGCGTTGACGCCGGCATGTATAACAGCTTCTTTGAATATCTGCCCGGTGCTTGAACCAGATGAAGTTTGTCCCGGTACAACGACGACAGTATGACCAGGAGCTTGTCCATAAGACCCTCCCGCGTGAGATCCATAAATCCCCATTGGATGTGACATTTGAGGATACATGCTCGGTTGTTGTGGGTAATGAACGGCAGATCCGGGATAAGTTGGTGGGAGTTGGTAATGTTGACCTCCCATATGCCCGGGGTATCCTGTTAGAAATTCCAAATTCATATTGACTTTTACGGTATCAGTATACAGCCATCATATCTCGTTAATTGCAATAATTATCCGTGCATATTGTCATCTATAGCTGCAAACTCATCTAATAGTTTCTCGAAAATCTCTGAGAACAGACTTTCATTGCATAGAATACAACATTAAGTAGCCATAGACCTAATACGCTCCAACAATATGCAATTTAGTTCTATGTAAGTAAGGAGCAGCAAATACCGTAAGGTGGAAGTGAGCCAACATTTCCATGTGGGATTGGCTGAGGTACTGGAACAAATGGTATCGATGTTCTACCATTACCAGTATGAGATCCAGGGTAGGGAGGCAGATGACCACCTGAAAGAGGAAATCGTAGAGTATACACTAATTAATTCGATCAAAGATATACCAAAATTTCAGTTGTATTAAAAAATGTCAATGATATCAATGCTAAGAAATACTCTTTCGATGAACAAGACTTTGAAATCCAAGGGAAATCAGAATCGTATTCGTACATTAAAATCGTGAAAAAGGATATCCATGTTGCGTGAAATAGGCAGATCGATGCTTACCTTGATTTGGTAAATATGGTGCAGTGGCACCTCCGTATGATCCACTGTTCGAAGGAGCATTATTCACGGAACCGATCGTTTGACGTGAAATATCTAAAACCCAATTGTGATTAGCTGACGTGGCATCTGCTCTTTTGATAATGCTCGATACATTATTTACCGATGTAAATATTCTAAAAACTGTTATGCATAGCATTCACAAAAAAAGTATAATAAAAAAAATAGTAATCAATTATTCAAGAAAACACTTGTCTGTGTACAAATCAATTCAATTGTAGAGATAATAATGGTATCTGGAGTAAATCAATATTCGTAAATAAACACGATTGTTATTTGCGGTGGAGGCGCAGTAGTTGTGTTAAAAATTTAAATACCGTTCACTTGCATATTGTAATGCCGGTTATTGGATGGTGTGCATTTCATGATTGAATTTGAAAATGTAATAATAATGAATAGAAAACGTTGAGTACATCGCATTTAACAGGAGCAAAAAAACCCACTATCATTAAAGCCAGGATTGAAAAGGGGACTGTCTCGTACTATTAAAATATCCGCCGGGTGGTCGGGTCACTGGCGGACGCTGTGTTATTGGTCGACCTAAAAATATTACACCGGTAGAAATTTAGATATTATTTCAAACACGATTTACATGATTCGACATCCAATGTTTGGTCATTTCAGTTCCTTAATTTGCTTATAAAAATCGACTTATAAAGGCTGAAAAATTGTAATGGCCGGTATTGGGGCCTGGTTCCATTGACATACTTATAAGCATTTATATATTATGAATATTTCAGTGGTGATTTCTTTGCGAACCCGACCACATAGTTTTCAAACGCAATCGTTAGAATTCACGAATAATAATACGTATGGATTTTAAGTGCGTTAAGTTGAATGGGTATAATTATAATTAATAATTACCTTGATTTGTTGGAAACCTGCTACTACTAGTGTTGAAGTAAGGATTGTAAGCCGGTTGTTTCGTAGTACTGTTAAATCGTCCGGTGTTTAGCGGTGGACGTTGTGTTATTGGGCGACCTGAAAATATTACACCGTTAGAAAATCAGATATCATTTCAAACAAGATTTACATGATTCGACATCCAATGTTTAGTCATTTCAGTTCCTTAATTTGCTTATAAAAAATCGACTTATAAAAGCCGAAAAATTGTGATGGCCGGTATTGGGGCCAGGTTCCATTGACATTAGGGTGTTTCAAAAAAATGAAAATTTTTTATTTTTTTTCCAAACAGGCTTAAAAGTTTCCTTTTGATGTCACGAACCGCCAGTGAAAACCGGAGCTCTTAATATTAATATTAAGTATGTCCTCATCGCATTTTTTTAATTCTCATAAGAATAACACGGGAAAAATTATTTTTGTCTCTTCTAATTTTTGTACTGTTCAAACGACTAATCAACTAATGAATCGCTGCTATAGTTATTGTAGGGAATTGAACGCTCTACAAAATGGGACTGATAAGATTTTCGATTAGTCCACGTATTAAAAAAAAATTGAATTTTGATCGTTAAAAACTCTTAAACACGTGGACTAATCGAAAATCTTATCAGTCCCATTTTGTAGAGCGTTCAATTCCCTACAATAACTATAGCAGCGATTCATTAGTTGATTAGTCGTTTGAACAGTACAAAAATTAGAAGAGACAAAAATAATTTTTCCCGTGTTATTCTTATGAGAATTAAAAAAATGCGATGAGGACATACTTAATATTAATATTAAGAGCCCCGGTTTTCACTGGCGGTTCGTGACATCAAAAGGAAACTTTTAAGCCTGTTTGGAAAAAAAAAAAAATTTCATTTTTTTGAAACACCCTAATTGACATATAAGCATTTATATATTATGAATATTTCAGTGGTGATTGCTTTGCGAACCCAACCACATAGTCTTCAAACGCAATCGTTAGAATTCATGAATAATAATACGTATGGATTTGAGGTGCGTTAAGTTGAATGGGTATAATTATAATTAATAATTACCTTGATTTGTTGGAAACCTACTACTACTAGTGTTGAAGTAAGGATTGTAAGCTGGTTGTTTCGTAGTACTGTTAAATCGTCCGGCGTTTAGCGGTGGACGTTGTGTTATTGGACGACCTGAAGATATTAGGTTGTTAGATAATCCGTTATTATTATTTGTAACCAATTTTGTACAATTTGAAAGCTGTTATCGAGTCGTTCTTGTTTGTTATTCGGCGTACAGAAAATAAAATGAAAATATCTAAATGTACTGGCTGGTATTGTGTGGTAGACCATTTCTTACCGAACCTAACAAGATAATAATAACTCACAATTATTGGAATTCGTACATAAAAAGTGCTTCTATATAAGAGGTTTCCACATGCATTTAACGTACGCAAAGTTGAGTAGATATAAATCATAGTACCTTGATTCGAGGAAAACCTATCATTATTATTGTAGAAAGGATTGTGGGCCGGTTGTTTCGTAGTACTTTCAAAACGTCCACTATTGAACAGTGGACGTTGGGTTATTGGACGACCTGAAAATATTAGATCATTAGAAAATCAATTATCTATTATCACATCGTCCAACTTTCATTATTTCATAGTTTTTTTTTCATTATTCGGTGTATGAAAAATCTACTGCACAATACGAATATGTTTAGATCGATGATTAGTACAACTAATTAATAATTATCCGAAAATCACCAAAACTGGGTGTAGTAGGACGTGGTGTAGGTACAGTCCCGAATGGTCTGGTGTGCGAATTTCCATAATTATTAACGGGATGACCTGCAATGTAGACAAATTATTTGGATAATTAGATTGCCTGAAGTTACATCTACAGAACTCGATGATGCGGAAAAAATAA
Source organism: Arge pagana (assembly GCA_963969455.1). NCBI lineage: Eukaryota > Metazoa > Arthropoda > Insecta > Hymenoptera > Argidae > Arge > Arge pagana. The sequence continues at coordinate 8,077,589 of OZ018314.1, read as the reverse complement.
ATAAATAATAATGGAAACTTTACCATAGTTCTGCGTTGGGGGTCGCTTCGTTACGACTGGAGCTGAATTTCCCCAACTGCTTCCGGAAGATCCGCTATTTTGATCTTATGTATTACCGGAAACGAAGAAATTCGAATAATTATGCACATTAATTATGAATGATATGTATAAATGTACAAATGAAATTTCTCGAGGACGTATACCCCCAACCGAGAAAATCATTTCATTTTAAAATTTCACAAAAGTCATCAGTGTCGTAAAAACCGAGGCGTCTCATAAAACAATTTTCCGTACCGTAGTACAGATAACTAGGGACTGCTTCATTTAAAATCACAGAACAAAAAAGACTGCTTTCGGATAAACGTTTTTCTTGGTTTTAAACGAATAATTTTTTGTTCAATTACAACCCGTTTTACAACGAAACGAATAAATAAATTTTCGGACAAGATCAGAGTTTTTTGAATGCACTTTTGCAAAGATTCAAAAATTGATATTTTTTCAATCGCATCGTTCAAAAATCAACAAAAACATAAGTATTGAAGAAATATTTTTGGTTTTTCATTTCAGATGAAGTTACCCGTGCTATCGCACGGAAACGTTTTTTGAGTCTCGATTTTCACGCTACCAATGACTTATTTTTCAAATGATTTTTAATAAAAATTTCATAAAATATTCTGAAAACATTATTGAATGATCTGCATAAGTTATAAACAAATTAAGAAATACGGTACTATTGGAAAAAAAAATCTCAAAAATGCGTTTAATTGAGTGCATCTGAGATTCTTTTGCCCCCGACGTAGAATTTTTTGCTTTTAATAAGGTAAATTCTGGCAAATAATTTTACTTGCTACTAACAACCCCGTACAAGAAACGGTATAATAGACTGGAAAATGGCACACCTTCAGCAATGAAAATAAACATCAAACAAAGATCCTTAATAAGTTGGAAAATAATATTATACAGGCATAATATAGAAAAATGGCAGCGTTAAATCTACGTAACGATGCGCAGATTTCAATCCAAGTTCTGTTTTGTTTATTGTTAGTATTAATTTCTTCAAGTGTTAACTCGGACTCAAACATATTTTCATTTTCTTTCATCGTAATCAAGCGTTATCAGTACACATTGACCTCTCAACTTGAGTTTATCCAAGTGATGAAACATTTGAATTATGGGTATCGCACAGAATTGCGATTCACATCAGTAACTAGTCATGTATTACAATCAATGCCAATTAATCGAAATTAAAACGACCCCAACGTCACTCCTAGCGCTGTACTTACTCGGTCTCCTGGAACCACCTCCCTCGTGTTGTAAGAAATGGTGCGATGCACCAGCGTTAGTTCCCCATGTACTCGTAGGTTTCGAACTACTGCCCCTTCCCCACGAAGAACTCGAACTTCCTAGTAGAATATATCGTATTGGTTAATAATTTCTATTCAATGGAGACTTACATGGACATTCGTTCCAATAATAAGATAACGATAGCAAAACAAAACGTTCAGAGAAACATCTGGGATAACTATTTTTGTAAAATACCCAACCGATGGCATCGTAAAGTAAGTAAGCAGTGGTGGAGAGTTGACACATTATATGTAATATATCGAAAAGTATACATGATGTAGCAAACGGGAAAGTGATAATGGAATAAAAGGTAAAGTGATGATGGAATTAACCAACTGCGATTGATTATCTTAACCCAGGAGCGGTGGTATGGATGGAGCAATGGAAATAGTGAGGAAAACAGTGCGCTTTCTGAATAAATTTATCACGAAGCAGCTATAACTGTATTTTGTGTTTCTACGAACAAACCCCAAACGTACCTCCGCTTGTATGCGATGGCCGAGATGATCCAGAAGGTTTTGAGCTGCGTGATCCTCCGGATCTTTTCGATTCAATAGAACCTAGTAACAAACATGTCCGGGTATAAAAAAAATTAAATTTCGGATCATTCTCGAGTTTACAATTCGCAAGTAGGTATTTCATAGTTTGAAAACTAAATAAACGTGCCCATCATGAATTGAATATTCAATTGGAATTAAGCATTTGTTTATGGTTCTAAAGTGATTCCAATTGAAACGGATCGACGATGTCTCATCGAGTAAGATTTAGCAAACGAAAAGAGCTTGTTTCACTGCAAATCTTACTACGAAGTAGTAACTTTAAAAAATCATTGTAGAAACGTATTACGGATCATTTGAAATCCACGACATAACAGTTCTTGTTGGTAAAATGACACAGCTTACCGAAAATTGCGCACACGAAGACGGAGAACAAAAGAATCCGTAGATTCATTTTGTTAACGACACTTACAACGGACAAGCAAGTTACTCTGCGGTGTGCTGCTTTGAAACTAAACCGGTATCTCATGCAGCGATGTTTCTCCTTCTCTTTGTTTCTTCCGTTTCATTGGTAACACGCTGACACTCTTATCTGTCTTTGTGAAATTCTCTGGAACGGAATTCTAAGTAAATACAAGTTCACAGGCCACAATAATCACAGGCGAACCGAATTACATCGTATCGCGATTCACGCTCGCCAGATTTCACGTATTCAAAATCAACACATTCCTACCAACAGTATTCACAATTATCACTCACATTTGCTCCTGAATATTTATGTACGCGTACGATCAACGCATAGAAATGTGTGGTCCAGTTGTGGGAATTACGTCAATGTTTAAGTGTTGATGGCGAGACGACTTGCAGTAAGAATAAATCGTTCAAAACGGACGCTACGCAGACAAGGGTTCAAAGTTGAAGGTTACTCATCGCGTCAAGTAACGTACGGAAACCGCGTACAATGTTCAATGTACACTTTACATACATGTATACGATGATGCCTTTGAAATAAAATTAGAGCAATCTTTCCAGAATCGGTGTGTCTGCTTGGCATATTTTTGTTGACGAAAAGGAAAATTTCAAGCGCTAAAAAATTAAATCTTTCATATTTATCCAAAAAACTTTTCATGGTATTTAATGCAGAAATTGCTTAAATAGTTTATTTGTCTAAAGTTTTATTTCTCGACGAATTGATTTTCACTGAATATTCTATAGCAACAATTGAAGGCCCGTATGCAATAAGGACCTCTAGTGTTCGAAACGACGCGGAACCACTGAAACGTGACGCCCGGATTACCAAATTACACCGGCACACAAAAAAAATTACGTGGAATGTGCATTTGACCGGACCTACCTACGGGTACGTATTTTGGTCCGCTGAATCCGAATTCGAGGTCAGTTTGACCCCTACATCCTCGAAATTTCGAGAAAACTTCAAAAAACTGTAAAAATGATGAAAATTGGCAGTTTTAATGATAAAAAAATGTTTTGAAACTAAACTAAGCGTGATTGTCATGTATTTCGATCCGCTGAATATGAATCGAAACTTTATTGAGACCACGAGCCATTTTAAATGTGAAAAAATCACACAAAACTCTCGAAAATTCCGAAAAAATATAGTTTTCATGATAAAAAAAACTTCTTCTGGTCCAATTCAGATAAAATTTTCTATCTTTTGATGTCTTCAATTCGCATCTTAATTTTTTTAGTCTATTCACCCTCTAAAGCTGGAAAAATTCGAAAAAATTGTAAAAATGACCATTCATTACAGAAAAAAAAATTCTGAAAAAGCTCTTTCGGTGCAAAAGCCTTTCGCCTAGTACATCAATGCATGGATCACCTACAAAAATACCTGTCAACAAATATTTGTATTCGACAAAATTGTACCCCAAGAATATCAACCTACACAAGTATTGAAATCAAATTCAAATGCCAAGTACCTGTATAGTCATGAAAGTTGAACAGATATTCATAGCGACAAAATTGGAGCCAGTGGTACTTGGCGGGCCTTTCAGTGAAAAAATCAACAACAAAAAAATCTTAAATCTAAATTAAACTGTTTCAAAACCGTACAACAGCTATGTAAATCTGTTGCAGCCAATTGGTTAAATCAATCATTCAATTAAATGGCTGAAGAATAACTAGCCAAGTCATTGAACGCAATGTTTAACGAGAAGGTTGACCGACGTTCAGCCATTTAGTTGAATCGAATATTGATGAAGTTATAATGTTTTGTTAGGTTGACCACGAGATCGCAAATTATGGTATCGTACATAGTTATCTATTCCCTGTTACTACACTGATAGTGTAGTTTCTAGTAACATCTAGTGATTTACTAGTAAGTAACTAGCAATATCTGGTAACTTTCTAAACCGCGGCTAATTTTCACTGCCCATGAAATGTTAGCTTTACAGCACCAAATCCAACCAAATCCAACCTCATAAAACCCCATGGAAAAGAATGAACTGAATTTTAATCATCCGGCTCGTTTCAGGTCAGCCGTCTCCAACGGGCTAGCTTTTGATAAGTTCTACGATAACCCAGTTCAGTCAACGTTCAGACAACTAAACTTGTCGTTATGAATATTTGTTCAACTTTCATGACTATACAGGTACTTGGCATTTGTATCTGATTTCAATACTTGTGTAGGTTGATATTCTTGGGGTACAATTTTGTCGAATACAAATATTTGTTGGTAGGTATTTTTGTCGGTGATCCACGCATTAATGTATTTGGCGAAAGGCCTTTGCACCAAAGGTGCTTTTTTGGGGATTGTATATTGCAAGCAAGCCGTACGAGAGAAGATGAGCTTACTCTAAAATATTGGGAATATCTTCACAAAAATGATTTTTTTCACATTGACGTGACATGTTTTGAAAAGATTTTTGAAAATTCATCGTAACATGATGAATTTTTTTTTCCGGAAGTACGGGGCCCTCGGGGCTCTTGGGCTCGGGGCTGCAGCCCCAGGTAGTCCCATGGTTAATCCAGCGCTATTTTCAAAGAAATTTCAATGAGACATAAGAATCGGCATGCTTTCGAGCCGTAGATGCAACAAGACCGTAAAAGATTGCAGCGCCGTCGAAATTTCAAAATCCAACTGTCAACCGGTGCGAGTACTGATAATCCAAGAACCAGGATAGGGACGATCGGGATGACTTACACCCATCTGCCTACGTGATGGAAGCTATTCTTTCGCAATTATAATACATAAAAAACATGCCATGAATAGGTCGACTGACGGCATCCTATCACTACTACAGGTCGACAGGTATGAAAAGGTAAGTTGATATTAGGTGATTCCTCTTATCTGCCTATCAACGAAATTTAGATATCAAAATAAAGAGAATTTCCTCACGAACACGATGGTAAATAAAGTCGACTAGATAAAAATTATCAAGGCTTTGGGTTGACTCGATTTTAAACAGTGCGCATGAGAGGAGCGTCGCGCATAGTGCTCAGTGCGATAGAGGCGGACGCGGCATAGCAGCTGTACAGTAGAGCCGCTCGGTACCAGTTGTTCATGGCGCATCCGAGTGCGTATACTCTGTTGTCGATAGACGCTGTATTCGCACTAGAACTTTCAATTTGCTCATGGTGTGAATAACTCAAATTCTATTATGTATTAAATCTCATCAATTGTTTTTTTATTCGGAATCATTAATGTATAATTTTTAATTTCATTCTACCCGCTTCGGTTTTAATGTTTTGTTAACACCTCTTTGTTAACGCTCTCTGTCCGTCCCTTCGAGCGTCCGAACTTGGGACATGTTATTACTAAAGGATGGTTATTTTGTAGTGTAGTCAACTTCTGTACCTTTAGTGTACCAAAATTTTGGTTTAAATCGATGTATATCATGTATATATAAAACCTCTGTTACACTATAAAATATTTCAGCTTGTGAGTTTGAGGTATCTTCGGGATTTTTTTCAAGGTGATAATAATGAACAACAATATTGAAACTTTGTAGGTATATTGTACTACTCAAATAGCATACAAAATCATTTTTATAATCTTAAAAAAAATGTTTGAATGTTTCAAAAATAGCGCTGAAGAGGACTCTCCCAAAAAATTGACGCAGGTGATTTTGAGCCCTTCTGCTCATCTGAAAAATAAAAACCAAGAAAATTATTAATCTGTACGAGTGTAGCAATAGTCGGTACCAGAACAAATGAAAGAAAAATGTCTTTTGAAGGAATGGCGCGTTTATTAGGTTTGATAACCGAAAACAGGCTTATTTTCATTCAGTCTTTTTGAGGTAAAAAATAAAAAGTTATCGAGATAAAAAAACTTCGTGGTACCAACTCTAGCTACACTCATACAGATTAATGATTTTTCTTGGTTTTCATTTTTCGGATGAGTAGAAGAGCCAAAATTACCTGCGCGAATTTTTTGAGAGTCATTTTCAGCGCTATTTTCAAAATAATTTTAAAAAGAGGTTTATGATTGTAAAAATGATTTTGTACGCTATTTGGGTATTACAACATATCTACAGAGTTTTAATATTGTAGTTTATTGTTATTACCTTCGAAAAAAATCCCGAAAATTAAACCTACAAGCTGTAAGCCACCCCCCATGGTGGAAAATTTGTGTTCGATTAGTTTCGGAACGATTCTGAAACCAATCGAGAACTAATTTTTCCCCATTAAGCCGTCCTATCTTAAGTACATTTTTGTTTTGTCTGTAATTGTAGAAAAAAGTCCCTACAATTCCCGGCGGCCGTGGGGTGGAGGGAGGGGCAAGTGCCGGTTTTGCCCCCCCCCCCCCTGCGGACGCCCTTGGTGTTAACTCAAGGCTTCTTAGTCGTGCTATAATAATATATTTCGATACTAGTGCGAGAAACTGATTTTCTCCTTGGGTGGAGGTTCGAAGAAGTCACCGGAGGAGGGAATCCGCTTCTCACAAGTGTGTCGAACAGTATTTTTCGACACGTGCGTCCATTTGGACAGCGGGAATAAAATCGAACTTATACGCACGGAGCGTCGAAAAATCCGATTTACCTTTCGTTTTCGGACAAAAGGCTTACTGCGTCGACTCAGGATCACTCTCCCTTACATATAAAATTGTGTATTAAATTATGTTAAATTCGAGGAGGGAAATTAACTCTTTGAAATAACGTGTCAATGGTTCGTGAAATAATGATAAATAACCGACAAAATAACTAAAATTATTAAAAACTAATAGGTTAAAATAATTTTATCGAAAAGAATAAATTTGAAATAGTTGAAATAATTTTTTAATTCAGCAAGAAAAAAATAAAGTTTCAGTGTAATCTTGAGTTGTTTCCCCTTCGATTGAATTTTTAAGAAAAGACATAATACTCCTTAAGCTAGTGGTCGTAAAAGTGGATTTGGACGAGGTTATGAAAAACGGTGGTTATTAATGGTTTCCAAACAGTTGATTGTGAATTTGATGCAGTTTTGTTTGTTTTATCAAAGTGCACCAAATGCTCAAAAATACCAAATCTCATTTATATATTTATTTTAAAAATATGTTCACTTGGGAGTTTTAAACATTATATTGGGGAAACAATGAGGTGTGTGAGAACCCACGCCCTATATATGTATATACATATATACATATATATATATATATATATATATATATATATATATATATATATGCACATATAGATGTATATATACATATATTTATGTATGCGTGCACCTACGTACACCTGTTTGTCCTCGATTCGACGGGCGCTCGAAGATTTCGGTAATTGTCGGTATGACCGATTTTGCCCAAATTGACACCGGTCCTTCTGACCGAAGGCAAGAGCTCGCTCTCGCGCTAGGGCCACCGAAAGGTGCATTTCGACTGCATCAGATTATCCTAAGATAAGTTACCCATTGTTTTACACCGATCACTGCGCCAAGCGCGGGACAAACTATTTATATTCTACCTATTCAGCTGTGCCTGCGTGTTTGATTTCGGTCGTTTTAATCGTGCTTTTCAATTTAACTGTTATACGTGCCATTGCTTCGCCATAATCCTGACGCCGTCAGAAAACGCAGTATGTATATCGGTAATATCTACGTTTTTCTTTAACTCTGTGAAATTTTATATTAATTGTTTTTTACATCTCCGAAGATACGTGTCCGTAATTTTATTATTGACTACATTTGTACAACAAGAATCGTTCAAGAGGATATATCTTTCACTCGTTATTGTAATACGGCGCATATCTGCTAATTCTCTTTCATGATCCGTCCAAAATACAACGCCGATATCATTTATTGTAGATTGTTCTCATCATTTTGTTGATTTCCGTGTGATCGACGTTTTCTCATACCGATTGTACATCCCGAACTCTCAATCCCACCGTCTCGTGAGACCCAAATATGCAGATTGTATGTATATTTACCAACACTAACGGGTAGTCTCATTATGGGTGACCTGTTTTGTACTGAGAACAATTTTTGGAAACCATTATACCATGTGGCACATTTATATTTTAATCTGTTTCAGACATTCTTTCTTTCAGGTGCCGTCCTTGACATCAACTTCACGTTATTGTACAGAACATTTGAAACCCTGAAATACCTTCCACTTCGTCAGTGGTGGAACAAAAATCAATAGAATCAACAGAAGCTCCTGATTCGCTTCATAAAATTTCGGTAACTCCAGACGTTGAAATACCTTGTGCTTCGATAACCGTTAACCAAAATCCTCAGATGCGACTCGGTGCGGGGTCAAATCCCAAAAAAGCTGGCCAAAAGTCGAAATCATCTTAAATTCAGGTAAAATTCAGTACTCGGGGATTTTCCGGGTCGATAATTACGAACCCGAAGTCAAAATTTGAATAAACAAATTGTCGGATCCAGCATGAACCATTTTGTAGCAGTTTGGCACTTTACAGAAAAAGTCTCTAATCTAACACATCGCTTAAGAGTTTACGCATCGCAATCCGGCGAGTAAGCAAACTCACAGTCGGTCGATTCGAATGTGAGATCGCTAAAGCTTCCCACGCTTTCCGGTATGCTTGCCGCAACTAATAAAAACACTGCTCTAAATCTCTTGGATTCAAACTTTGAATCCATATAGCGACTCAACCCAGAGTTTGAATCCAATGAATCTAATTTTACACTCTTGTATTCAACGCTTGAATGCTGAAGCTTGGATTGAAAATTTTATTGATGCTTTGCTTGGATTCATTCGAAAATGAATCCAAACTGGATTCAACTCTGGTGCACACGCGCATTGGCGTAGTAGAGCGACCGCGTGTCAGCGGACGACACGGTTGCTGTAGAGAAAAATTCTGTGTTAACTCCGGTAGTAACTCAACATTGTAGTCGGATTGCAATTAGTATTTGTTCATAGTTTATATCCAGTTCGTTAGCTTTGTATTAAATGCACTTCCAAAAATGAATGCGAATTCTAGAATCTCAATATCCGATGTAAGTACAAATTGTATTATTATACTGAGTTTGTAAGTTATGCTACTTCTATATATTGTATATTTTTAAGAAAAACAAGAAAAGAGGAAAACAATGAGATTGATTCAATGCATTAAAAGCAATGGATCATCTAATGAAATTGCACTACGTATTAGATATTCAATTCACAGTAGAGTTGCTGAATTTGTATGATTTCCTAGTAGGATGTATCTACGAATTGAAGATGCCAAAGAGTGCAACAGCCTCTTTGTCGATATTTTATAATAAAATTCTAGATCTACGCAATTGTATTCCATTCCCAAGTTTTCCCTATTTATTCCATTCCCAAAAAATACTGAATCCCGCTTGTATTCAAATTTTGAATCCAATGGTTTCAAAGAGTTTGAGTCACACCCGGGATTCAAATTTGACTCCAAGAGATTGAGCGTAGATTTTTTGTCGGTAGTGCGCGCAAACTCTGGAAAATTTTCGTGCGAAATCTTCTCAAAACTTTTTAATATATTTATTTCTGGACTCTTGAGCATCTTCGGACATCTGCCCTATCGGCAATAGTGATCAATCTATCACTTCTGCGCCGTTAATTGAAATCTTATGTACCGAAGTTGGCATGTAAAACCACGGATATAACTGGACAAAGTAACGAGCTGTCTGCGAGGCATAATCTTGAAATTTGATTGAATCGATTTCATGACCGCATGAAATTGTCTGCAATATCACGTGAAACCGTATAATCAGGTTTTCATCAACCCCAGTAATAGTAGCAGAAATTCTTGAGTTTTCAAAAAATCGTCGAGCGGTATTCCCGTCATTCGAGGTACGAAATCCAGATTTTGGTTGGTCCACTACCGAACCCAATTCCATACGGAAACCCTTTTGTACATTTATTTTTCGAATTTTTGTTTGTTCAACAGTTGTTATCAATCGTGTGATTCAGCAAAGCCTGCAATCTTCCCTCAGCACTGCATTCATTGACACTGATATCTGACTTGGGCGGATAACATTTAGGGCAAAAGCCGGATAGTTGCCTCAGCGGGACACATACCCCGATTTTAAATACATTATATTAGGGCCGTTGGTGGCGTTTACATTTTTCTATATTTAAAAGTGGCCCTCCCACAGGTCTCAGTGCCATGTAAGTGGTTAGAGTGGGCAGACGCGTTTTGTTGTTGTTAATAAACAACCATGAAAACATCCGTCCGTGGCGAGACGTCGACAGGCTCGAAGCCATATTTGGGAATATTTCCTATTGAATAATTTTGTAACTGATTTTAGTTTCAGTCAACCTTTTGTTTCTTCGTATGCATTAGAGTTTAAATTACAACATTCTTCACGTTTTATTGCTGAGTAGTTCTTATTTATTTCGAAAATTATAAGGCCAAGTATGCGTACCGAAAAGGATATTCGCCATGGTAGTCCAGTCAACATAGCTCTGAAATCGAAAAATCGACTCGAAACCCGCCCGAATGACTTTTAAGTATATTTTGGGCCCAAGATTGCAATTTTCGAGTTTTCAGGGTGCGAATCAGCCGGGGAATTGTGATAAATCGAGGAAAAACATACAGGAAATTCAGTTATTAGTGATTATGTCCGTAACGGTAAAGAATTTTGAAAAATGTTTCGTACAAAGGTTGTAGATATTAAATTTTTACATCGAAATATTCCTTGAAAAAATTGACTTTGACTCAATATTAACGAAATAACATCGATTTTCCGAACACCACGTCCATGACTCGTACCTACGATCGGTAATTTCTACTGTGAGGCTGCCTTCACGCTTCTCCGTAGAAGCATACTCCGTGAGCGCATATTATTGAAAGTGAGACAATTTGATGTCAATAAATAATAGAGACTAATTACTCAAATTGATATACATTTGTTTTTATCAACAATAAAAATCATAGTAAGTTATCTACCCCGCTCGAGGCAAGTATCCCCCGAAGCATTTTTAAGGAAAGGCGACTATGGCTAGGGTAGGCAACTATACCCTTTTTCAGAGGTCAAATAAAACATGATTTACTCGAAGTCATATTCTTCATAGTGCAGGAGTAATATTTACAGTATCGAATTGCGTATTGCGAAATTCGAAACGATAACGTCCACAAACAACTGCAAGAAGACGAGTAAAATATAATAATATAATTTTGCATTTTTCTAAACATTCCCCAGTGATAATGAAAAATAATGAAAAAACATAACCACCAGTACACTCCTGAATAGACAATGCTAAACGCAACAATTTATATCTGAATGACTGGTCTACATTTAGCCTTTTCGATATTAAAAATTCAAAAAAACTGTTTTTCATTGCAAGAACTCCCGCCAATTATACAAAAGCAGCTAGAAGCAGCTAATTTTAATTTTTTCATTTAATAATAGTTCCATCTACAATATCCAATAGATCCGGTCACAGATCTGGACCGGTCGCAGAATCTATGGAATTCATGAACTTTACTCTACGTGTTTGAAATTTTAAGGTGTAATTTTCCGTTTATTTCCACACAAAACGTTCGTTTATTGTTACCACATGAAGTATTATTATTAAATTAGTAATACATGATAATAGTATATTTACTTTTAGCTGTCGATTCCCTTTTTAATATTTAAGATTGATTAATATATAACGATTTGGCGCCTCCTTGAAAATATAACTCGAAAATCCAGTTCTCGCGGAACACGTCGAGCTGGATTAAGGGTTACCTTTCAACTGAATTACAATAGCCGGTACGGGGGATCGGGCCCACTGAAGTCTAGACTTCGACCTTGTGACTATTACTCAAAATAACCCATGACTCAAAATTTACGGAAATTAAATTTTATTTTTCGATTTCTGGGCAGCTTCTCTGGGTTTTCCTACTGTGCGTCTGCTACAATTTTTCCATCAAGGTCTTCAACTTGTAATAAACAAGCCACATGCCTATTTCGCAACAGCAGGCAAAAAAGAAGTGGAAATACCGAGCACAAGCTTAGGTTTCTTCAGTGTGAAGATTCTGTACAGAAAATTAAAGGCATGGCAAAAAATCATTGTACATTGAAATCTCCACAGTTATGTACATCTCGTAGTTATTTTCAAGATACCAAGTTTTACTGTTGGAGTTCGGGGGAGTATACAGCTAAGAACGAAGATATAACGGATTACTGGCCTGATATCTTGGGGGGAAAAATATTAAAATGTTTCGGTGACCGTATCAGGATTGAAGCCTCAACCGGAACGCGATGTAAGACATTTGGATATAAAAACGAAATTGTCGTGTCAGTAATGGCGATTAACACAAAACTTCTAGAACCACAGGATGAGAATAAGTTTCAGAACGTCGCCTATGATCTCAGGAATTACGTTAAAAATATTTATAATAAACCACTTCCGAGGGTTTTAACTGCCAAGGACGTAATTCGCTGAGTCCATACTTATAAAAGATGGTTCAACCTAAGCTGCAGAAATACATCTTATATTCGATCTGTATTTAACGCCTTCTATCAAAGATTCTGAACGGGCAAATCGTCAAGCTTTCGATATTAAAAATAATATTTCAGAAGAATTTGTTGGAGAGTCTTACAATGATGATCTTGATATATGTTGTAGAACATCGAAAAATAAGAGACACGTATTTTGTTATATGTGCTCTTAAGCCCGTTTAGGGGGTGAAATATACCCTCAAAGTTCACTCTTAAAAAGTCTTTTTTCGATATATCTCTGCTTCCAATTGGTATTCCGCGACGGAACCAATTGGAAAATGCTCTTTGCGGCAACGCGAAGCTACTAGACATTGTTATGGCTACGGGGGTTGCAACCCCTATTTTTTGTACTGGAAAAACCACATTTTTCGAAGATATTTTCGTTGTAGTGATTCGATTATTGACTTGAAAATTGAAAAATAAATATTCTGGGCGGTGAAATGGAGTAAATAAGTTGACGTATTCAAGGATTTCGAGTTAACCACCCCCAAACACGGTTACTACCCCTTCAGCCATTGGTCATCTGCAATAATGAAGAAAATGTTTTTCTCAAGAGAAATACGAATAAGATATGAATTGAGATATCGAATATCTTATGTTTAAAGTCATTTCTCACGGGGCAATAATTTCATCATAAAATGGATCACCTTGGTCAAGATAAACTATAATTCGCGAGTGACTTTTTAATCCATCAATTCGTCTTTTCGTCCGATAATTTTTTACGATACTGTTTATCACCGATTATTCGTTTCGTAACTCATCGGTCGGGTATATATGTCGTGAAACTCGATGCTCGGGAATAAGTGTAGTGTTTTAGAAGCATTGAGTAGGTTTGTTCCTCCATCCGGACTCAACAATGAGAATCAATCCTTTGACTGTTATACATTTATTATCCGCGTTTTTTCAAAATATTCAAATACAAGATGGAACGGCCAATTATAGAGAAATGGAGTTAGCAGAATCGATTAAAGATATACTGATAAGTGCCACAAATGATTTCAATGACGTAGATATGATTATTGAAGAGACATTACACTTTCAAGAACAGTACAAAGATCACGCAGCAAAAATAGTTGAAGATACAATACAGCATCATTTTCCTGATCCTATTGACTTTAAATATAAGATATTCGATATCTCAATTCATATCTTATTCGTATTTGTTTTGAGAAAAACATTTTCTTCATTATTGCAGATGACCAATGGCTGAAGGGGTAGTAACCGTGTTTGGGGGTGGTTAACTCGAAATCCTTGAATACGTCAACTTATTTACTCCATTTCACCGCCCAGAATATTTATTTTTCAATTTTCAAGTCAATATTCGAATCACTACAACGAAAATATCTTCGAAAAATGTGGTTTTTCCAGTACAAAAAATAGGGGTTGCAACCCCCGTGGCCATAACAATGTCTAGTAGCTTCGCGTTGCCGCAAAGAGCATTTTCCAATTGGTTCCGTCGCGGAATACCAATTAGAAGCAGAGATATATCGAAAAAAGACTTTTTAAGAGTGAACTTTGAGGGTATATTTCACCCCCTAAACGGGCTTAAGAGCACATATAACAAAATACGTGTCTCTTATTTTTCGATGTTCTACAACATATATCAATATCATCGAAATCGGCGAGTTCGGGTTTGAAAGGTTTCCTTGTTAGATATTTGCGTTTTAAGGTAACATTGGTACAGTTCTTCGCTACTAACTGGGGGAACGATAACTTAAAACCAATAATCGGAGCGAAAAAAATGTTCAACAGTTGAAGTCGAGTGCTATTCTCATCAAACACAAGATACTTATATGATTATAGCTGCTATCATGAAGAGGCGGATACACGAATAATATTTCACCCTCACAAAGTTTCACCCGGTTCGCGAATTGCAGTCGAAGCCTCAGATACCGATTTGTTCGTAATTCTGCTCGCCAATATGAATAAACTTGCACATTCAACAATTTGGTTAGCAGCATCGGCAATAACAACAAAATTACAAGTTGCGAATACACCGCAGTTTTTTATAACGATGTTAAAATTAGACGGTATAAAATGTTTTCAAAAATCGAGGGGTACCAAGTTGGTACTACCAACAATTTTTTTCTTCATTAACTGACGAGGAGGACATTTTTAATAAACAGAAAATGGACGTTGTTCAATAATGCACTTGTATCATGTATGGCAGTGTTTTTGCACCTTTTTCATGACGTGACCCCCTTGGTATGAAAAAATCTTCCGCGACCCCATATCTTCCGCTGTTTGTAGTCTGTATTTTATTGTATTACATCTGTCAAATCCATACAATATTTTTATTATTTTTTTACCGAGATTTCGCGACCCCCTTATAGCAGCTTCGCGACCTAGGGGATCGCGCGCCACACTTTGATAAACACTGATGTATGGAATCAACCATTGCATCAGCGTTAACGAAGTAAAATGTCGCATTTTCATGAGAGAAAAAAATCGGTATAAACAGACAAAGAAAAATTGTCGAAAAAGATTAAAAATTTCGATTTAAACATGATTCCACGCTGTTGGAAATCCCTAAAATAATAAATATTACGCACAATATACGTTAACTTCACGTGCCTCAATGCAATTGATCCTCATTGTCCAAAATTAAATCGTGAATATTGTGGTTGGTCTACAGTGGATGGCTGTTTGAAACCGATAGTTTCTTGGGGAACAAATGCTCCTACAGATTGAAGACGTACTGCAAGTGCAATGCAGAGAAAATAGTTATTAATGCTCAACAGTTTTGTATTGAAACATACCTTTTCGGCACTCCGTGTGTAAAAGCTCGATTTTACGCACGCTGTCCAAATGGACGCGTGCTGAAATCAAGCTTTTCGCACGTCGTGTCAAAAAATACTGTTCGACACTATTGTGAGAAGCTGATTTCCTCCTCGCGTGACTTCATCACCCTCGCTTCGCTCGGGTTCAAACGTCCGCACGAGGAGAAAAATAGTGTTTCGCACTAGTGTTGAAATTAATGCTGGCATTCTCGGTCGACTTTTTTCCAAAATCAAAATTTTGATGGAAGTCGATTTTCGATTATCGGTTTGAAATTCGAAAATCGCTAAGTCGAAATCGATTGTACCGAAAAGTCGAATAGTTCGATTTTGGGTGTTTCGGATTTTTGGTTTTCAAAACTGATTAAGTACTCTGTGTGTTATAACCAAACATGTTTGATTACGGCTCTCGGTCGGTTTGGTCTCTTTTCGTTAGTACTGCCCTTGCTCGTTTGGCTGCTACTCATTGTTTGGGTTACGCTGACGGTATATTATACGGAGTTTGAAGAAAACTAAAACACAACTCGTGTCTTCTGAGTTCACTGTCGGTCGATCATAGTGTCTCAGAACGGATTAATCATCAAATACGCCAAGTATAGTGTGGGAATCGTTCGAAAAAACAAACGATGGAACGGAAGTGGTGTGTTTATATACAAATATCTCTGCGTCTTTTCGTTGTACCTCATACCTGCTTTGAAGAACATAATATATCCAGTAATTAGTATAGAACGGCGAAAATTCGAAAATTGAATGTTCGAAAAGTCAAAAATTCGAAAATCGAACTATTTGGTTTTTTGATAAAACCGATTTCGGCTCGGCGGTTTTCGATGAAAAAATCAACACTCGAAAATCGATTTGATATTCGACCTTCCGAAAATCGATCATTCCTAGCTCTAGTCGAAGTTTGTTGACTAAAAAAAGGTTCTTAAAACAATAAGATTGTATATTCATCATTTTGGACGAGATTCCGAAATTTCGAAATTCTTAGAAAGTTTGTTTCCTTCCTAACATAAATAAAAATTAGAAAAATAAGTATAGTTAATTTTGTTTGACAGTGCACTAGTTTTTGTATTTAAACATAACTATTCTTTTTTGTAAAATAAAATACGCCTGTGGAAGAATAATGTCTTATCGATTTTATGTACTTTTACATGAGATTGGCGAATTTTCATTTATATCAACATTTCTTGCCTCCGTAAAATGAATCAGCATTCCAAAGGCAA
>OZ018314.1:7990897-8055897 GCA_963969455.1 Arge pagana | reverse complement strand
ACTTGCAATACCATAATTTGGTGCCTTCTTTTTTAACTCCATTAACTCAATAAGTATATTGAAGTCATTAAAACCGTTTTATACAAATGATTATGAATTCAAAATATTCATCGTCGAAAAATTTAAATCAGCCAATGACCAACGTCACATCATTTCGTCGATGTAACAAATTCATGAATTTCAAACTGGACCAAATGGAAAATACGAGATTTATTTAAGACATATTAGTCATACTTCAAAGTTTTCCGCATATTCACATTTTCACAGTACATTACAGATTCTGTACTCGGTGTATACTCAATGTTTCAACTGAGGAAATCGAATGTTTGAAATTTAATAATCAAATATTGGTTCGCATGTGGGTAACTCAATACATCATTCATCCTATGCTTCGCTAACTCGATGAGTGAAAATAGGCAAACTAAAGCACAAAGTAGACAAACGAGAAAAGGGTCCTGCATCTAAAATTCATTCATATCTTGACTACCCTGATCGAATACACCACGAGGTTACCAATGTACTGTTCACATCTTATGTTTTACAGTTGTAGAAACACTCAAACATGCCGAATACTCAATCGGAATGATTGTATTAATATTTTTAAAATAATTTACATTACATGTAAATTATCATTAGATTTCCGAACGGTCGTCGAGGCCGTTTTACATGTCCTAGGCTACTGAATGTTAACAACGAACACTTAAATATAGTAAATATGGAGTAGAAACACCGATATACAAATTGCTTTAGCACAGGCAAATCACAATTATCGCCGTATACCAATTATTTCCAAAAGGATCTATTGCAAATGAAAATTTCCAACGGTTAGAGAGATTGAAATAAGATAACAACAATAACACGGAGTATCGATTCGCAAATAATATCGCGACCACATCGAAGTGTTGTTCTCCGATACGACAAATTGAATATTTTTCAGTTTTATATTCAGCATTGACGGTATGTCAAGTCTTAAAACTGTATGCATAGCTAATATAACAAACATACCGGATAATTTACATTTTGTAGTCCAATACGGCAACAACAATGTGCTATCGTAATTGGACCAAACATGTGGTCAATTCGAAAATTAAACGCGAATGCCAAATTGCGAACGAATGAATCTTCGAACATAAATTACCCTGTTTGCATTTACACATGATGAAAATTTGACACTCGATTATTGTAGTAATTGCAACTTGTCTATACGTCGACACGCTTTGTTAACATTCAATCTACTCATTTAAATGAATCAAAAATGAAGGAATTCTATGAAGAACTATAAGGGTACGAATTTAATAATTTGTTGAAATCCTATAAGCCTATAAAATTTCGTAAGTCTATTCTCAACAAGATCCTAATTATCTCACAGCGGAAAAAAACGAGCAGAAAGAAGCATACTAACTCGCATGAAAAAATAACTGATAACCAGTTCCACTCGTTTGTGCCAGTTTGACGCAATTATCGATAGATTTTTTTCAAACACAGTTATATATTAATATATCTTGTGTTTTTATGAAGACAGTCACCGCAGAATGTTATTCAAATTCAACACGTTTCGCCCATTCGCCTTTTATATGAAAGGCCAGCCAGTTCAATTTTAATGTTTACACTCTGTTATTTTATCTGCTCGAAATGTTCGAATTATTTGCAGGTTTGCTAATGTTGATTCTCATGAATCGAGAATGAAACTCCTTGACCTTATAAAAACTATAAATGCAAAATTAGTAGAGTAAAGAAATATATTCAGGCTTGGCTTGTAGAGACTACCGGGGTCTGGCAATACGGGCATTCCCGTTGATTTGGCGCGCATGTCGCACACACGACATAGTGATTGCATGGTGAGAGCGTTACTGTTCGATTTTGTTCCTCACAAACCATACATTTTGTAGCAGTCTCAAGGTATAAAACCTGAAACAAATCATCATATTGTAAGGAATTGGTGCTTAGTACGTGGGTTGCATTCCATTTGGTAACTGAGAATCGGCTAGAGAAAGATTAGAACATCATTACGTTTCTCGATGACGGATTTTTGTTTAATATCAGTATCGACTCGAACTTAATCCTGATAAGACATTTTCTGTGTGATTTTCGCAATAAATCGCCCCAATTCCAAAAAGCGAACAGCCGATTGATTACATAAGTCTCAACAACTGAGCCAGGATGGGAAGCCATTCTTTGTTATAATAAATTATGAACAGATAGGATGAATGTCATGCCTCACCTTTTCGACTTCTTCTAGATCTGATCGAAGCTGTGATTGTAAAGACTTCAAAGTAGCTATTGAGAGAGATCTAAGCTCGCTGGTTCTTCTGAGAGAATGAAGGTATGGCCCACCAGTTGATGTATCATTTTCCACTCTCAATGCCTTCACTTGTAAAAGGGCCTGCAAGCAATCCATGCTCTAAAGTACAATGCGTCTCTTCTTTGTTTAATGTATCAATTTTCATTACGGGGAGGTTTCTGGTCAAGATTCTCAACTCTTCGTAACTTATGACAACATTTAATAAGACTGACAAGATTCTTCGTCGTTTTATTTTAGATGTATCCTAATCGCGTCTGAGTTTGTTACTATTAATTCAACATTAGCAACTAATAATTCACTGGTTGTCATATATGTCATGTTCGTGTGACTCTAAATCAGAAATTTAAACTCAAACTATTTACGACTATTGGTTAAGCAAACACAAAGTATCGAACTTTTGTCAAAAATGTCGAGACTTAACAAGAAAACTCCCCCCAAAAAAACGAGATAGATAATCACCTCATCCCTTTGTTGTTCAGCTATTGATGCTTTACGTTTAGCATCTTCACTTTCCAATTGCCAAGCTGTACAAGCTGCTCTAGCTTGATTGATGCGTTCGTCCCATGTTGCTAATTGAGCACGACTTGATGTTAATTCTTCTCTAAGCCTCTGAACCTAATAATCATTTCAACAAAATCACCTGACAGTGTCGAAGATACAAGAATAATATTGTTTTTATTTTAATCGGAACTGGCAGATATTGATGAGTTCATAGCATTAATGTGAAGTTGATGTAAATAATTCAAAATTTTCAACATAGATACATCGGCTGGTTGTACTAATAAATCAAATACTTGAAATCCAGATATTCTCAAGGTAATTGACAAGCAAGGTAGACAAATTAACCGTTGATTTTTCGGACGTACGTTTTTGATTAATTGAATTTAAAAAAATATCGAAATAATTACAATTATATTGTATTGACAATTATAACAGGCTTTCAGATAAATGTGGCAATATTACGTGCGATCTACTCCGATCCCAAAATTTGTGTAGAAGTATGTAGTCACCAGATAATGGATAAGAACAGTTTCTTACTAATTTCTGAAATATTGTTTTTATCCATGAATTTCGTATTACAGATAAAAGTATGAACATGAGATAACCGACCTTCACGAAAATTTTATGAACTGTTTAGAAATTAATGGACAGATGACAACACTACACACACAATAACTGGGATGTACTTTTGATCAGACCTATCTATGTACAGCATGGAAAGATTTCTCGATCAGAGGAACATTGAAGAGCTCGGGCAGTTGGACTTCAAGTTGACAATATTTATTAGTTGCGACGTTTTGCCTACCTGGTCAATTATAAAATCATTATAAAATAAATTAACATAAGCGCCGGTATTCTAGGAGCTATGAGCGAGAGAGCTATGAGCTGTCAGCTATGAGTTGACAGTAGTTAGCTCGTTATAGTTGAAAGTAAATATAAACTACGATGACGAATGTAGAGACACATGAGTGTAAGTGTGTTTTGCCATATCGGTATATAGTCATCTACACAGAAATGACGTGCCACAAGACACAATATGATGACATAAAAGTACAAAGCCAAACGGTGAAATTTCCCGAATGACAAATTTCTGATTATATGAAAATATGCTCTCGAGAGGAACTTTGAATCCTCTTTTTTGTTTATACATTTCTTGTCACCTTTGACATGTAGCATTTCAGATATTAATCGTTTCCTCCATTTTTTTTCTGTCGAGTATTTTTGTCTCAGACTAATTAAAATCGTGACTACATCATTGTTTGTGCTTGGAAATGACGAATTCACGGTTTTCATTATTCTTGTGTTCTTCAATTCCAGTCCTGAGAAGTCTTTATTTCACCAACATAAGTGGCTGGACAATCACGACATGAACATTTATGAACGACACGTGAGTTCAACCATTTGTTAGTTTCTTCTTTTCCTCGCTTAATGATTTTCCTCCTATTTTTTATAATTTTTTGAAAGGTGCATACTTCATATTTTTTCAAAACCTTAGAAATAGCGTCGAAAACTCTTGGTATATAAGTTAAGGAAACTTTAGGTCGGCGAGACAACGTATTGAAAGAATTTGTTTCCGGTGCTTTGCCATATTTGATCTTATCCAAACAGAGTTTGATATGTTTATGAAATTCATAGGACAGTCATGCTCGAGGTCTGCATTGTTACTCTGATCGATAAATCTTCCCACGATGTTCGTAATAATTGAGGACGACACAACCAATAATTATTCCAGCCATCTATATGTATTTCGAGCAGCTCAATCCGAATTCGGAGTTCGTTGGGCTCGTACAGTCCCGTAAACATTCCTTTTTCTGATCTGAACCAAGTATGTTTTTATATATTTTGATGCCCTG
Organism: Arge pagana; assembly: GCA_963969455.1. Classification (NCBI taxonomy): domain Eukaryota; kingdom Metazoa; phylum Arthropoda; class Insecta; order Hymenoptera; family Argidae; genus Arge; species Arge pagana. The sequence continues at coordinate 8,051,241 of OZ018314.1, read as the reverse complement.
AATCCGAATCTGGAGTGTCCCAATTGAGCTCCAGCATATGTAGATTTATCAAAAATCGTTGAAAAATGTTTAAAAATAGCAAACAAATAGACGAAAATTGTGACAAAATAGAGATTTATTTGAACTACATATAATGTTGTGTTCATGTACAGCAATGAGATGAACACGATTCATGACGAATTGTACAAAAATATCTATAGATTCTGAATCAAACGTGAAAATCGACCAGAAATTGTAAAGAATAATAAAAAAAACTTTATAATAAATTTATCATGGACATGAATTTCGTCTGGAATTTTACTTGACTGAATTATGTTCCTTTATTTTCTACACACGAAACAATACAAGATAGATGCAGATAAGGCGAGAACAGGACTTTGCTGATCTTACACCCTTCTTGTCTTGTAATGAACTCTGCTTTTTCTTCAAATGACTTTTGCAGTGCGTTTCTCTTTCTCTTTCTGTTTTTAGTAGTTTTTCGCAATTTACTTGAAATGTTCGGAGTGTACGAGTTCAACGAACTCTGAATGCGGATTCAGCGCTTCAAACTACATTAAGATGGATGGGTTTGATCAATGGTATAGCCCACTTTTTTTGGGTGTGAATGCAATTAATATTTGATTTGATAAATTGTGCTCGATGCAAAACGTATTTATAAAAATATTAAATATTATTGTTACATATAAAAATGTAAAACATGTGTTCTACTGCAGTGAGATGTACTACGTACATTGGTATGCAATTTGAGTTTTGCGAGCTCGTGAAGATTGACGTACGTTTGTTTTGGACAAACTGAATCATTTTCACAAGACAATAATGTGTACATCAATCGTAGATGAGCGCAGTGACTTTAAAAGTGTATAACATATAATCAGGAAACAAAAACTAATGGATAAAAAATGCTAATGTAATGTTCTGAAAAATAAGGTTCTTATTCGACAAATAGAAAATGACAAGATCCTAAATGAAAAAGATGGAGAACGAAATTATTTGCATTTTTTCTAACAAACATGACCTTTTTTTCCTCAATTTAGACGAACCTATGGGGTGAAATCCCACACAGAGCAATATTTGGAAATGACGACCTAATTTATAATATATTAAGAAAAATTACGCACTCATATTATATTTACCTCAGATAATGAGCCAGTATTACTGGGACTGATGGAGAATGCATTGACCAGTGGTGAAGCTGGCAGCGGTTGCGTCCGTGATGGAGACATTCCTTGATTAGCAAAGTCGAATAAACTGCTGTTGAATCCACTGAGTTTTGAGGCCGAACTGCTCAATTGAGACATGTGATTATTAAAAGGATCTGATGTTTGGCTCATGAACGGCATTGTCTAAAAAATAAAAAAAAGACAATAGTAGGTAATTACTTATATACAGATTGTTCGAATTACATATAAAAAATATTTATAATTTGATCATAGATGAAAATCAGTAGTAGTATATTTTACTTATACTGAAAAGTATTTGAATAACAATTCTTACCGATTCCATAGAATCTTGATGGGAAAACCTTGATCCAGTAAGAAATCCGGCAGATTGCAAGTGTTGTAGTGGACTGGAGGTGGAAGGAGAAAAATTGCCCAGAACTGATCGCTCAGTCATGCCAGGAATATTGACAGGTGCTGAGCTACCCAAAAGTCCAGAGCTAGCCAAACCCGCGGATATTGAATTGCTTATTGGTGAATTTGTATCCCTATGAATTGAATCTACTAAGTTTAACGGGTCGTCTAAGTGTAAGTCATCTAATGCGTTTCCTGAAATTACCCAAGATTTTAGACAAAATTTTATGAATACAATCTCACGAATGTATATTTGTTCGTATGTCTATTTTCAGATGAAAAATTTAACAGAAATCCCAGAACCGGATACTGTTTTAACTCACCTACTACAGATTCAACAGTGTCTGTTGGATAAAATGAAGTGGCAAGAGGTGATACTGCCGAAGCTAAAGGATGGTTGCTTAAAGTTCCATTCAGGCTAAATGCGATGTAAAGACTCTGTTTACGCTGAGCCTTTTCAGATTTATTCATGAGTGGATCACTGTCTATTGCCATCATTTGTTTTCTTATTTCACTCTGCGAAAATGAAAAGGATAAGTCCGGATATTTTCGAAAAACAGTTTACTTGTTCGATAAGGTTTAATACTATTGCATCGTTATCTCCAATACATCAAGTCACTTTTGGTCAAATTCTAATGAGAACCATCATTTTCAAGGGAGAACAATAAATTCAAAACTTACAGCTTGCATGAGAGATGAAGGGTTGTAGAGTATGCTAGCAAGTTTTTGTTGGGCAGCTGCAGCAGCAGTGGCATTTGAAGAATTGTGCAATTGAGCACCTGGTGCTTTACTGTGTGAACTGTTGCTACCAAGACTACTTGTACTTGCAGATTCTGAAACTTCACCGCTGCCATTCTGTTGGTAAATAAACGTTTTCAGACCGATATTCTGATGAAGTTCTGACAGTACGCGTCTCATTTCTTGTCAATTTAATTTTCACTTTTTTTATTTTTTCAAGTATTTAAATTATACTTAGAGGATACATGGAATAATAAGATATAATTATTTGTGGATACAGGGTCGTATCGATTAATTCAAATTGCACGAATTCTTGAGTTCCGTAATCAAAATAAAAAGTATTTGACTTGCTTATTCGATTCATTCGAACAATCATAAAAAATACACACTTACGCTACTATCGCTTAATGGTTTGTCCTTATCGTGCAGGCGTTTTTCTGGTGGTAAAGCGCTGTTCAGTATGTCTGCAAAGTTGGTACCATCAAGAGGAACTGCCATATCCCTCGCGAGGCTCATTTCTTCTGTTGGCAACACTGCTCCATCAGCACACCGTACCAATGTCGGAATATATCAATTTCAAGCAATTTTTATTACTAATTTATTTCATAACAAATTGGGCCGAGAAGATTTATGAATGTAATAAAGTATTGCAGCACAATTTGTTTAGTATAGAACTTGGTTGGTAATCATGTACGAAATATAATTTATATTTAGACAATTACTGGTTTGAAAATGTAATTCTATATGCATGGTAAAAAGGACAATTATGTGCTATGACCATTATAATCCAATTGATCGTTTATCAGAAAAAGCAAATTTAATAAGCAAATCATTGTGCCAACTCCTTATGATGTTGCATATGATTTATGAATATTTTCTTGTCACATTTCAAAATAATCGTTATTGACAATTAATCAGTATGCCATGAATTGTAAGTTCCAGCTTTCTTAATGCAACTGTTATAATCCAGTATCAATCATATGTTGCCATATTCAGATCAACAATAATCACACCATTCAACACTTTCGATATTCGTTCAATGAAAAATGTGCTGCTGTAAATAACGAGTAATTTCAGGAGCATACAAGAGATTGTGCAGAATGTTCCGTAACCAGATTATCCAATGTAATCTTGGCTGTTTGATAAAGATTTGAAACTGAAGTTTAGTTGACTTTCAGGCAAATTGTAGCTGTAACGGCAAAAATCAACTAAACTTGTAAATTTCATGAAAATACATAGCACACCTTGAGAATTGAGCTGGGAAGGTTTCAGATTGAAAGTGTTTGCACAAATTTTATTTGATCCCATCATTAGAAAATGTTCCTAAATAATTATAAATTTATCCTAATGAAAAAATAGTTATGAAATCGTCCGATTCAAACACATTTCTTTTTTAAATGCAATGATTCACGTTTCGAATAATTGATATCTCTCAATTATAAACTCCTTCATTTATGCCTCAATAGTTCCCAAGGTGCAACAATTATGCACTATAATGGATGAAGTTACACTCACGGTCAACGTGTGCAAATGCACAGAACACGCCACGTGGGCAATAGCCAGCCTGTTGCACATCATTGCATTTGGTAGATTTGTAAATTTCTGGATGAAACTGTTGCTCTGTACGCGTATGGCAATAAGTACAAGCATCACCCTGTTCGCAATTCCCAGGTTCACCCCATTCTTCGCCGTGTTTGACGTTGGGACAAGGTGTTGATCTGATATGAATAAAAAAACAATTGCAAATTTTCTTCTATTTTCAAGAACATCAGAGAGAAATAAAGAAATACATACCGATATTTGTATTTGCGTGGACTGCGCCTCTTATCCTTGCTATTGTGAAACTGTGGACATGCGTATCCCTGCCTACATAGTCTAGGTGGTCGTTTACATGGTTCTGTTTTGTAACTGCTGAGTACATAATTAGTGTCTTGCCATTTAGGATCTTCGTTCATGAGATTTCTCTCCTTATCCAATATGTTTGGTCCATTTGATGAAGAATTGGGATCCGAATCAGGATTTTCCAGCGCTTGTATTTCTTTGATGTCGTAGACTGGAGGACGAAGATCATGATTTCCATGAGCAAATGCACAGTGGGGGCCATTTTTCACGCAAAATCCACGAGAGTCTGTATCATGTACACACATGCATGTTTTGTAATAGCGTAGGTGATATCGTCTCTCTGTGTCCCCAGCAGTACGGTGTAAGAATGGACATCTATATTAGACAGATTAAGGAACGAATCTTGAATTTTGACTGCATTATTCCTGAATTTTCTTTGTACTTGTAGTACAGACCAACACCCATACAAGATATATATATATATATATATATATATATATATATATATATATACACACACTAAAGATGGTTGGTACTTAGATTTCGCGATGTTTAACTACAAAATTTTTCTTAGAATATGATAGGAACACTAAATAAGTCTTTCAATAAATTTATCATGAAAAATGGTGAAAAATATGTAAAAATTTATTACAAGATTTTCAAGGACAAGTTGATATTTGCTGATTTTCAGTTTATTGCTTTCTATAAATTATTACTAAATTCCTTGTTCATGTACCTATATTATTTAAACTTTAAAATAATATAGCTCACAAGAACGAATCCCTGTTTCATTTTTTACTTCTGTTATGGTCATTACATCACATTCGGTACGGATGTCGAGCCTAAAAATTGAAAAAATTACTATACTTATGGAAGAGAATGTCCTACGGAAATTGAAAATATTAGGGTCATATGATATTATTTTTATTGGTAATTCAACAACGGTATTTGATTGATTTTGATTCATTCATTATTCTTTTGACATTTCTTATACAACCATCAAAATACTGAAAATACTAACAGCAGTAACCAAAAGCATCAATGCTGTGGAATGTCTGTTATGGAAAAATGTTAATGTTGGGATGTCCATGTCAATAGTGAGGAACTTGGTTGGACGAATATTTGGACAGGTAATTTTCAATTTCTATTATTCAACAATAATAAATATTCTTCGCAGAGCAGTATATGTAACACTAGATCCCATGGGCATCAAAATGATCTCAGCCCAGCTTCCATGATATGGGAACAATCTATAAAGTCCGCGAGGATGAAGTTAATTTTAAACAATTTGGAGCATCATGTTGATTTACAAATAAGAAAAATATAATGTCGCAATCAATCGTCGTCCAGTTCACGACTTGTCAATTATGAGAAGAAAATAATGAATATCGAGTGAGATCGGCTTGATTTGTGAGATGTCAATTTTTACTAGAAGCATGCACAACGTTTAATGCACAAATAATTAGTCGAATAACGGGATGGTAAAGTTTTGGCTCACTGGGAAGAACATGCATCTGATGCAACTTTATGTATCATGAAAAACAAAAACCTTTGATAAGATTTTGATATTTCTCATGCAATATATATCATACAACGCACGATTATTTTGTCACCTAGTATTTGTTTAATTTGATAACAGTTGGCAATGAATCTGCTGAAACGTGATAGAGATAGCTCATAGTGCTTTGTCAAAACTACAAGTGAAGTGAGAGAAAATCAATACCAATGGGGTTCCTTTGTTTGAATGTGATATTGGAATATGTGGTAAGGATGAGCTCAAAAGTATAGAATGTTTTGCATTCATCTTTCCGCCAAGGTTTCGGAGACGCCAACGAAATCGCGCGGTAAAAAAGAGGAACACCAGCGAAATATCGGAGGAGAAGAAAGACGAGGCATTTGCATTGACGAGCTAGCAGGCGTATCGTTACGCGAGCAACGGGGACGAAGTATTTCGGCGGTGACGGACGATGATGACGCTTGTCTCGGAGAAGATTGCTTCCGTACACGTGAAAAGTAGTGGAAAACGGGTATCCGAGCTTGAAAGTTCGAGATATGACTATTATCGACGCGAATACTTAAAATGGGGGAGGTGGAAATACATCGAGCACATGCAGCAGGAAGGAGGGTACGCCAGTTGGAAACTTACTCATCTCCGTCGGGACAAATGCCGGTCGTCTCGTCGTATTTCGTGCAATAATTGTCGGCACTGTAGTTGAAGGTACGATCTCGCTTGCGAACGGGTCGACGCCGGCGTTGATTCATAAAGTGCCAGTTGAAGCAGGTGAAAGGCCTGTGTTGCGTGCATTTGCGTTGTATAAAGAGGGGACATTGTTCCACGCGGAATTCCTTCAAATATCTGGAATGCGAATCCACAGAACTACACATTATTCGTTGTACACTGGATCGCGCGCACTGCACCACTGTTTTCGACGCACTCGGGCCCACCAAGCACTACTTACGTGTAATGATTCGCCTTTTCTGCCTGAGCTGTCAACAAAGGTTTTGATTCAGACTTCATCTTGTAAAACAATCTATTGAGCATTCTCGGGGCGCAGGGTACGCGGCACGCTCCGCCAATCCCTGTTCGCCCCGCCTGTCACGTGACACCCGAATAATCCCGAATTTCAAGGTCATTGATGTTTTGGTCCCGAATGTAAACACGTACTCGTGTCTTGTACCACTTTCAACTATAATATTCACATCGAAACCCACTGTAATACGAAATAAAGTTCAGCACGCTTTGTTGACAGCCCGCTTATACCGTCTTTAGTTCATCTACGCGTAACTTTGACGAGCTGCGTCCTTCTTTTTTATCTCACGGCGTCGTGTAACGCACTGCACTTTTACGCCGTCATCAGGTTTGCAGGTTTTTGTTATTCCTGTAAACCAATAACTGTTTTTCTCTTCACTTTGATGCTTCGTTTTATCCAATCTCAATGATCGTTTGGTCAGAGAATTAACGAACTGTGCTTTATTTCACACTTCGAACGAATCTCGCACCTCACACATATCCCGTTCACAATAATATTTTTACGCGCACGAATTACGAGGAAGATTCCTATTCGATATGAATGTGACTCGCACTGTGCTCTCAGTTACTCACTCAGTACCCTCAGTACTTAGATAATGATTTTTCTAAAATGGGTGCCTACTCCACTCTGTCCAAAGACGAATGAGGGATCAGATGGCAGCACTCGATACTTGGTATTGTCTATGTCTATAGTCCATATTGTCATCATGCACGATGTTTCCAGCAAGCGTACCATGCGTCATACGTTTATATATACCACTATGTAGACGGCAAAATAACTGTGGAAGATGTGACGCAACGGAGCACAGTCGTGACTGGTCGTGACCACAGCTGCTTCAATTCCTGCTAATTGATTGCCTCAGAATATAAACGACAAAACTACGCTCATTGATTGTAAAATTGGCAGGAATTCTTCTTATACGATATTTAACATAGATGAACTCTCCTTCAACGAATATTACACACATGTGTATGACGAGTGTCTCGTGTAATATATCCCATTCACAGGTATCAGGGAATCCATCTTACAGGTGTTTTTGTTGTTTTATGCGAGCATGGGAGCAATTTGGACCAGCTCCTGTGTGGTTGACCATCATTCAGACAATGTCAAGAAAGTTAATATATGTTTTATTTGGCTATTGCATTTAGAATCAATTTAAATTTCTGTATACAACACGATAATAATCTATCAATATGCCAAAAATACAAACAATACATACGTATAAGTGATATACTTACCTCTATCGCAATAAGACAAATGAAACAACCGTTTGCCATTGGTTATTAGACTATGTTTAAACACACCTCGCATAACAAATATCTGTACCAGAAATCTTGCTACCTAACATTTGCTTCTTGACTCCAAGGAATATCATGATCACAAATTTGCCTCAGATAAAGGATTACTTCCAAATTCCATGTCACATATTATTGAATATTACCCATTCAGTTAAGATGGTGCTCAAGAATACTGCAATAAAAGGTTACAAATTTTAAAAAACTCGAGGATGCGCAAATCCAAATAGCGTTATATATCATATGCTGGAAGGATTTCTGATTTGGATTTTTTTGTTAAAATTTTGGCGAAAACCTGCAATTAGTTATTGCAGACTTTTAGAGCATTACCATAAGACTTATTTGATTATGTTGTGATTATGATAGGAGATGCATCTTTAGACTTTGTATGGAGAAAGTTCTACAATCAAAATTTTAGAAAATGTTAACTGAAATTTTGTCATGTTTTAGATCAATAGTAAACGAGGCTTTGTTCCCATAAACGATCAAATATTTAAATATTAAAATGAACACAGCGATTAGGAGATACATAAGCTGAGTTCTGATCATACATCTATATCAATAAAGTTTTTTAACAATGTAAACAAACATGAGTCAACTTTGATTACATCTTGTAAAGTATGCCAAGAGAGAATAGGTTTCCTTTGACTTTTATAATCACTCTTTTTATTTCGAGATTACATACATTAATAAATTTTTTAAGCTAACGAAACTTTTGATTCTACACATAGCTGTACCTTGTATCACGCATCAGCAACAGATTCAGGTTTATACTTCGGTTGATTTCCACAAACATAAATTGATAAGCAAAAAAATCACGTTTATTCACGCACTTATTTTTGATTAAAGATCATTTCATCATGCATATAATTTCCAGAGATATCAGATTAAAGTACGATTCAAATGGGATAAAACAATTTTCAATTTAATTAAATATCACTAGTTATCCAGATACTTCAACTATCTCGCCACCATGTGGTACTTGTCGACAACCTATTTTGCATGCCTATAATGTGTACGATGTGGTACAATTTATCTATCTTGTTTGAGCCAATAATTGGTATAAAAAATATATTGGTAAATTTATATTTCTGTTGGGTAAAATAATCCACTTGTCTCTCTGTTCGATTCCATTCCCGTTGCATCTGAAGTTTTTACGCGCAAAGCATCTTCAAGTAATCGCCAAATTCTATAAATTGACTTTATTTGTTGGGTGGAAATTATAAGATTTACTACGAACGGAATTAACCGATGTTACTTGCGGCAAGTTTGTGAATAGTATGATACAACTAATGTCTCCATTATTGACAGATCTAGTGGTTGAAAATTTTGACGTTTTTTAATTTGCCATCAGCAACACCATGGTATAAAATCCGTCTTCTTACAGGCTTAAACGAAATAGATAGGTAGCACGTGTATCGGCTATTTCTATTCTACTCAATCTTTCTTTGTGGTGATGTTTCCAGCTTAATGAAGCAAAAATTCAATTAAGAGTTGCGATTCTAGTAGAAAAAATTTGACGAATATACAATCACATCATTCTTAAAAGAAAATAATTCAGCAAAGCAACGCAAATAGCGATTCCAAGACTAAATATAGTATGGATATCATGAGTTCTTGCATTTTACTAGCTTACTAGCGACCTATCAGATTAAGCGATTCTCACCAAAACTGGTGTCGCATTAGAAGAAATTTCTGGTTATTATTTAATGAGTATTCGTTCGAATATCTTAACGGTAATTTAAAATTTACGTTCATCTTTACAGTAATAAATTTGTTCTTCTAAATTAAAAATATTATATAATGCATACATGTTTATCTATGTTAAAAATTATTTATACAGCTAGGTGTTCTGCCTCAATTTAATCAAGGATAGAAGTTTTCTTTTCAAGTCATCTTCAGTACTCTCACCTGACATATTTTCGTTTATAACTCATTGCAAAAATCTTTGCTGCAGAATGCAATTTCAATGTAAATGTTTCACTAAGATTGGAATATTATGAGAATGTTGATCCAACTTATAATCAAGGAATCAAACTGCTTAAAGCTTAATTTTAGGACGCTTGTAAATACGCGATTTACATGGTAAAATATTAATTAAAAAATTTAAAAAAAAATTTATAAGCTTTCGAATTAAAACGAAAATCTAGGACATGGGGACATATCTCGTCCCTTTTTTTTAATATGGTAGTAGGACATTATTAATTTCCAGTAAAGTAACTTTCTATTTTCGCACCCGTTTATTTTTGAAAAATCAAAGCGAATCTATGTGTTGATAATAAGTTATTAAATTCTTAATTCCGGTTAATTGGGATAGAACATCGTTTTCAGAGATAATTTAAAACTAATGTTGATGACAAAGATATGACTCGACCATTTTCCTTCATATGATTCTGTGTTTGTTATAATTATGCAATGAGTGCCCAGTTATTGGTTCATGATTTCTCCCGCTTACCAGACGTTAAAATTTTTTTGGTAATTTTTTTGTTGATTTCGGTAAATCCAAGAAGCATTTACAGATCGAAATCATCTCTTCAATCATCTGTATGAAGTACTTTCGAATCAAATTTTCCATTTGGCATCAAATTTCTAAACCGTTTTATCTCTTTTATAATGTATCAAACCAGTGCAAATTTAATATTATTTCTATTGGTTACTATGAAACAAGAAACACAAAAACTAATGGAAATTGAACTATTAAATAGTTGTTATTTAATAACCGATTGTGTACCGGATGTTGCAAAATGAACACATTATAATTCACGCCATATCCGTATATACATTAAATATACATATAAATAGTTATGAAGCTGAATTATGAATCGTGTTATCTAGAAAATGGGGATCCAGTCCAAGAAAACTTGCAGTTGCAGAAAACTATCTGGGATTCATCGAATCAAGCTAATTGTTTCTCATACCGTTTTGGGAAGAAATTTTCGATCGTTGTATTCCAGTACAGTTCGCAAAGGACAAATATTAAGCCTAGGAAAATCCAATTCTACTGTAATGAATATAGTGAATTTTATAATTTAAATACTCCAAATGCTATACATAAAAGTTGAGACGGAATTCGCAATGTCATTATTGGTTAGGTTAACATTGATCAATCTTGGACTCTAGATTTTTCAAAGAGAACCAGGTTGTCAAAAGAAATGTTCATCCTGTGTAATATTGTACAAGTTTATACTAAAATTGTGAGTAAGCAAAACACGTGCATAACTGAAATGGAGAAGAAGTTTGCTACAATAATAATTGTATTCGTACCATTCAATCACTGTTAAGCGCATACTCTAGCGAGACGACTATCTTCAATTTGTTTCATATAATAAATCCGAGAACAGTCACAGTTGAAGTCATATTCGATTCAATACAGTTTTTTGGTGTTTTGAACGGACTCAAAAATGCTATATCATGGTTTAGTTTCAGCAACATAGCATTGGCAATAACGTAATGAAATTATCATTAGCTTAGACGGTTGTTCCGTACGTACTGAACATGTCTCGACTAGTGTCCGTATCGAGCGTCACATCTTCAGGTGAGGCCAAATCTACCCTGATTGACCCAGAGGTATTTCTTCGCCTTCCTATGCCACCACCCCAGTTGGATAGGGTCCAATGATACGTCTCAGTTTCCTTCTGTACACTACCATTTTCCTGACCATCATCTTTCTCGAGACCAGTCTCCATTGAGATCGAAGATTGTGACGCGACTGAATCAAAGCTTGAATCACCACCACCTCTGTAACGACTCACTTCTTCTATTGCTATTTCACCTGGAGATTCTTCAATTGCTCGAAGAATATTCTGACATAATTCAGAATCAAGAGGTATTGGGTCTTCCGAATCACGATTATGAATCGTCACCGCGATATGCGCTGGATGTGGTATTGGCAGGGGAATCTGAAGTTTTTCCGCACTATACGAATGGGTTTCACGTTTCCAAGGTTGCCAACGTCCATCACCAGTTTCATTATTCAAAATGGTACGTCTTGATGATCTGGTAGGCGTCAGTAAAGCGGTATTTTCACTGAATATTACAACATATATATCAATATGTAACAATGTTCAAATGAAAAAATGTACTTGATATGAAAATTGAACGCACAAAATTAATCTTACCTGCGTTTATCAGACTTTCGACTGTTGTTTGAATGTTTGACTCTTGGGTTGAAGGCTGATACTTCTAGGTAGGGACTGTGAACTTGAATGTTGCCACGCGGTACGTAGACTGCACCCAGTAAATCTGGTCCGTTAACACCCCCTAATTCGGTGTTATTCACCATGTCTGTGTACCGAGACAAATCAACTCCGGCGTGCGGTTCCAATTTAAATGTCGTATCCGTATCATTGAGGGGTTCCAGAAAATCTAAACTGAAAATATCGGCATACATCAATCCTGCCAATCCAGTCCAATCCCCAACTCCAAGACCTCGATTCTCCCAAAAATCCTCTTCATTGACAGCAAGGCGAGCAAAAACGTGAGACGGATAAAGACGTTCCAACATTATTGCTCCTTGTTGTATTACGATCTACGAACAAAATAATTAATATCCAAATTTCATTTTTGTTCCTTCGAATATTAAAAAATATTGCTGAGATATTAGTGGAATACCTTCAAATCATAAGTGCTAAGTTTTACTTTGCTTCTGATTGCAACGCCAAGTCCGGTTTGGAGATCACGTCTACGGCGATCTAATTTTTCATGTAATACAGAGACAAGATCACACGCTTCTTTTTCAAGGGATCGATAAGGGTCTTTCGTCTTAGCAAGAATTGCAGAGAATGGTCCAAAACAAGCTTCTACGAACTGTGTGAAGTCTCTTTGGGGCTGTGTTATCAAACGTTCAGTTTCTTGTTGAAATGCCAACAATTCGTCGAGTTCCAGCTTTGCTTCAAATGCCGCCAACGCTTGCTCTGGTCTTATCTATATGAAAACATGCGTAAATAGATGTTAGAATTTAGATTAGCGTATAAAGTATATATTGACTTTCCAATATCTCTAAGTAGATGTGAAGCACATAATACTGCTTCTCGTATTATATTTTACTAGTAAATAAACCTACTTGGTAATAGTAATTTGAAGCTAAACCAGGTCCGGCTATCCTTCTTGCAACAAAACTATCACTAGCTGGTATCCGACCTCTTTTCTTTATGACCAGATGGAACATGGCAGTATCCCACACGACTCTTATCCAGTAACGCAGTATACCGACTACAAAGAATAGTCAAATTAGAGAAAAAAAGAGCCGCGACTACCCATTGATACAACGATGCCACAACAAACGACAATCCTACGCTCACCAGTCAGTACAGTTACAGTTATAATTGGACATATGAGAAGCGACACGAATATAGCAGCGATAGGCTGCAAACAACCTTGTATGCCAATGTTCCATACAGTCGCTTCTAATATCGCTAAACAACGATTTTTCTGTTGATCCGGACTGTCCAAATCCAATATAAACGCCATAAAGATGTGTAAGATCAAAGTAACTGCTGGCATCCTAATAATAATTATTAATGCAGGTAGTGTTATCAATCCTTCAGTAATACTATTGTTGCAATTACAATATCTGTACTATCTTTTAGTGAGTAAAATCAAACGTATTCAAAGATTTACAACGAACCATAAAAATGCGGTTACAGCCACCAGAAGCGATACAATACTGATGGTGACACAAATTATCGGAAAAATAAAAATTATGCCGAGAGTACCAAGAATACCCTTAATGCCATAATTCCAGAATCTATGTACATGACGTGTAAATCCCTTTCCGATAAATCCTGTAAAAATAACGATGATGCATCTATATGTAAATGCGATTGTAAATGCTTATCTTAAGATCAGTAGTAATGACTTACCGGTATCAGGTTCGGTCTCAAACTGTGTTCTACTTTTGCTTATGTGTCGCCATAAAGCTGTGAGTCTAGAACATAGAGTAGGGGTAAGTGATGATTTTCGGGGGAAAAGTGTACCATTCAACTGACTAAGCTCTAGGTCAGGCGTAAAGGGTTGAGCAAGAAGAAGAGCACGCAGCGACACAGGACTACACCAAGGCACCGCTACACCCAACAGAAACATCGCATTCCATGTCCAACACCATGTTCTAGCAATATAATTGATCCACCTCCACATTGGCCACCTGAATGAACATTTTTAACAGTTTCAAAGCATTGAGATGTATATTATCATGAAATTATTGTAACATGTTACCATAATTGGTTGAAATGTCGCAATATACCTCGTAGTCGTTACATGAATAATCTCTCGCTCGACTAGAAAAACTGGTTGACTAGGATCTGCACGAGGCATAGTGATTGACGTGGGTGTGTTACTTAGTACAGTTGGTATCACTTCAGATTGCCCTTGAAAGTTGCGTTTAACCACCCAATTTCGTGGGAACCAAATTTGAGTTGGCCAATGAAAACTTCTCGTGGGAACTTTTACCTTCCGCAGTTCTTTCAGCAGAAGGGGCTCCCGCTTTAATTAAGTTAAAAGGTAAAAAAATAGTTAAAATTTTGATTCTGATATAATCGTTATACAAAGTTACCAATTTCTATCTTCTTACATATTAATTGAAACGATGTGATATAGCATAGTTATTTGTAAACATTGAAAATATATGTTATAATAATTCAACCCGGAACAAACCTCTTTCATGAACGTTAAATCACGATTTAGAAAATAAATGGTCTGTTGTAAATTTTGTTCATGACACAGTGCTAGAGCCTCTTCATGAGCACTCCACTCGCATTCCTCAATGAAGTTTGTTTCAGCTTCGCGAAGACGATCTCGCATCCATGAACCAATTCGAGACAGTACTGGATGTTCGCTTTGAACGAGGACTTTCAGTGATTCTTTTGTTTGTAACAATTTACGTTGAACGTTCTCGACTGCTCTATGCATCAGAACAACCGATTGTGCCTGTTGGACCAGAAGTTTAGCAATTCCTTCACCTAGTGCAAGGATCTCTGGATGTGATAAAATACTGGAATAAACGCGTTCCAAGTATTCTTTCATCACAGCCTCATTAACTTCCTGAAATATAAATTGTAAGTGTTCTGAACATTCATGTGATTTCCGAAGTTAGCCAGTCCATATGACTTAATTTGATGAAATGCATACTGTCTCTATATCATCGTCGGATTTTTTTTGTGCTCGCAGCTCGGATATGAGCCGTTCTCTAAAGTGCAGAAACCAGCCTCTTGTTTCTCGCTCCAAAATCGTTACGAGTATTGGTAAAGCTTTGCGAATAATATCTTTACTGAATAATCGGAGATCAACCGCTGCTCCTCCAGGTGTCCCAAATACAAAAGGGACAGGTACAGGAAGTAGTTGGGACGATTCACGTTCGATCTCGAATTTCTCTGTAGTCGCTCGACGTAATTGCCGTCTTATGAACGAGCAAAGTAATTCTAAAGAGTCTTCATATTCTGACTACAGATATATGAAACAAGGAAACTTCTTGAATTTTTACATTTTTCAATTAGTCAACGTGAACTATATCATTTTTTATAAAAAACTTACCCTGCATACTAATTCGGCAACTAGATACCTACACCGTTCCTCTCTGATTTTAGCATCCAAGTTCTGAGCTTGAAGCGATGGCATACCAATGATTATATCTACAAGACAACATACATTACCAAATTATATTACCAGATTATAATAATAAATTATAATTTACCAAAAAGTTTCAATAAGCCAACCCAGACAGCTTTGAATGACTGGGAAACACTGAAGCAGTGTGATATCAGCCTAGCCTTCGCTGTGACGACTATAAACCGGGTTGCTAGTGCGAGGTCGCTGAGCAACGTGTCATGTTGACGATCTCTCCCACGCTGTAGTAGTGAGCTTAAGCGCCATCGATGTGTTTGCCCATCAAAATTTACTGATTCCACTTCAAACTCTCTAAATGAAATTGGAAATACTATAAAAATCATATATTTTGAATTTCAAACATTTTTCAGTTTTGCATTTACAAAGGCCATTCAAGAGTCGTTCTCAATAAAAATTCATTTTGGTATAAAACTTTATGAGTTTACATCAGTAATTATTCTGCAGTTCTGCAAATTTAGTTATTGATAGCCATCGAGTTTCCCTTGAATATTTGTTGAGATAAATACTTGTTTTTAAACAATAATCATTTCACAAGTGACGACTAGGGGTCGTTAATTTACAGTGAAGAAGCAGAAACGTTACGTTAACATCCGTTTTAACTAGCACAATTAGATATAGCAATTTTAATAACGAATTTCATTCTATATACACAATTTATCAAATATTATCCAGATTATTGATTAGCAACAGCAGTATTACATCGACTTGTTTTTAGTACAAATTGATTTGTAAAAGAAATCAGCAGATATTGGCTTATGAATTTAGTTCGAAGTAACGAAAAAATGATACCAAAATATCTATGATAGAAACTTCCAAAGTACTAATATGAATGGAGAACTAATCTAACTTAGAATTTATTCACATACTACATCCGAGCTAATCAAATGTTGGCCATGGAATATAAAGTTAGTAATCCAAATAGGATCCACTTGGATACTAACCACTTTGCTGGCGGGGTGTCAGAAGGCGCACCCGCCATCTGGACCTTTTCTGACACCCTGCCAGCGAAGTGGTTAACCAAAGCAGACCAAAAACTGCTCGACATAATGACTACTTATATTTTCATACTGATGAGTATGATTTTCTGATATTGATTGGAGTGAGGCTTTTCAAATGCTGACACAATTATTATTCAACTTTCCAAGACTTTCAAGTTCAGCTATCTGTATAATTAAAGATTAGAGTACATAAACCACCCTTCGAAGCATTTATTTATGTTGCTACACCAAGAACTAGATGTTTGTGAGAAATTTGAAATTCATGCAATCTAACTTCATATCATCACAATTCTGCTGCAACAGAAATTCAACGTTAGATACATATTGAGTTACCGTTTTGCCAAAATATACTTATCAACGTTTGCCAACTGTTCAAGGTTCATTAATTTATTAATACACTTTACCAAAACTTATCCACGAAACTATGCACTTGAAATTCACCTCATGACCACTCTTCTAAAATTATTTGAAACGAACCCATATGTACTAAAGGTACGTTTAGACTACAAAACTATACACCGTACACTGAGTGTATACACCGAGTATCTACGTGTGTCTCGAATTGTAATACGATAATTAGTGTTAAATCAGTGGCTGTGTGGAAACGTTCTGTCCAAGTGTTGCTTGTGGTAAACGAGTTTTGAAACAGCTTCAACATTTTTCCATACACTCCTAGAAGACAGCCCTAAAAATACTAAGTTTCACGTAGAGCAAGGAGGATACCAAAAGCCTTATAGTATTTGTAAAAGGATTATCAGGACTTTCGAATGTTTGGTCCAGTAATTATAAAAAAGAGTAAAACAGGTAGTACTGGAAAATTTGGCCGAAGAGTAACTTTTCCTAATAAATATTCGAAGACGTCATATTTCAATTGATCGAGAAATCATAACATTTCAGATTTTCTTCGCGCAACTCATTAAGCAATCTGTGATAAACTCTTAATTCTTGTCTTTTTTGAATCCCCTAGTGCACCCAAATAGGTCGTTATTTAATTCCAATATAAGCAGCAATAGCAGCACAGACGCTTATCCATGGTGAGTGAGCTCCAACTGTTTCGTTCTTAAATTTCCTATGCGTGTGAATAGCTCGGGCACAAATTTCGTACATTTTTATGCAGACACTATTCAGACACAAAAAATCTATTACAGTGTAGACAGTAAAGAAATTTATGTTTGAGATTTGTGTCGTAACTTCTGTCGTAGTCTAAACGTACCTTGAGCAACATTATCAAAAATTAGTTAAACTGTCATACTACAAACTGGCATACCATATGGAAAATAAGAGTGAAAAACATGATAAGTCTGGCGACGTCTATGCCACAAGATTTATGCTATCATAAAAAATGCTGTGAAAGTATGAGATTTTTTTTACATGTCTCCCAAGTTTTTCATATAAAAACCTATTTTTTTAATCTCAACACAATCATTGTTATATGATTATACTACATACACTGTATATTGGGTATGATACATGCACCAAATTTTGCATCGAACAATATAATTTTCAGATGTTTGGTACAATATTTCAGTTGAAACCATTTGAAATTTACGAGGAGTGAGCCTCCAGCCAATAAGTTATTTCATACGCTGTGTAAATGGTATATATGATTGAAACACTTCAAAAGATTACACACTGAAAAAAAAGTTTCTATTGGGCTTCAGATTAAAAAGAAACGCTGTTAGTACAAAGATGAAATATTACATTAAAGAATCTGATCGCTCGTTGAAGTTGAGTATCGGAAGCAGAAAAGGGATATTATTTACTGGAAAGTGCGTTCAGTGTTCAATGGCATGTGTGTAGGACGTACCCACAAATACGAATGGTCTCCAACTGAATGACATTCAGCTTCTTCGGCTTTCCATATTTATCCTTGTGCAAGCTTTAGGAACATCATGATTATCAATGCTCATATAAAACTGTGTGACATACGGTAAAATTATTTTGTGTGGAAAACATCCCAAATAAAATTCATGTTCAGATTAGAATATTACGTCATTGTAGCATAACTGAAAAAATCACCCGGTATCTGTTCCATGGTATACAGTAATACCCCGATTTACGCTACCCCATTTTACGCAAATTCGGAGATACGCGGTTTTTCTTTTTGTTCATCGCGGGCATCGGCATGTTCGGTTTACGACAAGTTCGAACGTGTTCCGTGTGGAGTAACAATTCCAATTCCATAAAACATTACTGACAAACTGCTCTTCAAACTCAACGCGATTCGAACAAACGACGATCGGCGTCAAAAAATACGACCACTGCCTACGCGAATCCTTTGACGGATTCATTATAGCCTAGTCATCATTAGACCTAGTTGAATCGGAAAATCAAATGACGATTTCAAACTTAACAGAAGGCATCAGTATAATTGAAGAGGAGTCACAAATTTTAGAGAAAAAAGATTCCAATGAAGAGCGCGTGTCTACTACAAAACGGGAAATAAAAAAGTTACTGGCATGCTTCGAGGAAATTTTACGTGAGAAGAAAAACTTAACTTGTCAGGCGACATTGTTAGAATATATGAAGCCTTCGACATTAAAATAACATTGATTTACGTTGTTTTATTCGTACTAATGTAAATTGTTTTAATTATCTAACATTTTATTAAACATGTTTCTTCTGAATCATTGTTTTCTTTAGACTCTGATCCTGATTACGCAAACTTTGTACATATTTATATGCAAGGTTGAACCCTGACTTACGCGAATTCGACTTACATGGCTAGCTCTTGGTCCCACCTATCGCGTAAGTCCGGAGTATCACTGTATATAAAGTCCCAATAAAATTGACAGTATGGAATTAATATAAAAGTATTAAAAAAATATTATGAGGATTTTATTTATATGCGATAATTTTGAAATACCCTTCAAGTTCATTCTTATAAGTATCAAAGGTGAAATGTGAGAGTGGTGTAGAGATCAAAATTCTACTTGGAATGCCGATTTGCTTGTGCTAACCTACTATTAAAATCAAGCAAAGGTTAATATTCTGGAAGAACGATTTAATACGACCTAATGAGAACATATGAAAGAAAAATGAAAACTGCCGGCGCTACGATGACTATTCTATCAACAACAATTCACAAGTTTGTAGAACCAAATTTGCTCTATTGTTATTTTGAATCTTACCCACGCTCTCGGATGCTTTCCAATTGTTTATTCAACAGTCGCCTGGGTTCTCCTTTGCTATCAACAGCAACAGCGTCCAATTCATCGAAACTGGGGGCAATGAAGAGATCTTTCAGGTGATACTTTCTTCGTACCAATGTATCGTCCGGGTCCATTGATGTTGACGATATGGGCAATGGAAGTACAATCGGAAACGTCCGCCAGTGATACAAAAATTGTTGAGCAACATCTTTGATATTGTGAACTAGTGCTTCTACTTCAGCTGGTGCTCCTCGTAAATGAGATGTATCAAAGGCGATCGGTTCTTTCTGAAGTTGAAAAAATTATCATTTTTAGTAATTATTTTAATAAATCTGATCAAATGGTAATTTACCTCCAATCGCAGGCCATCTCCATTTGCATGGAAGTAAAGCTGCGTTGGTGGATAAGTTTGATGATTTAACCCCGTATTAGCAACATTGGCAGATGAAGTATTGAAGTTGTGTGGCATGTCGCGCATTAGAAGGGTGCGCGGAGGCTGGGGTCAGCTACCCCTTACTCCCAATATCTCTTCATATACCGTACCGCTTGTAGCAACCATTTATCATTAGTTTCTGCAACAAGAAATCTTCAATTGAGCACCAAAGATCATCAATATACATTTAATAGATGGCTTAATGCTTGACATAAATTTCCAATTTTATATAGAATTCGAAATAACTGGTCGACTACCCAAGAGCCAAGTTAAGAAAGGAATTGGATAGCTATTTTCTTATAAATGCATCGGGGAGAACATATATCCTGGATATTTCAATGAAACGTCGAGCAGCATCATATACCCAGTAATTTATCTCCTGCCTGAATAATATAACTGATATCCGCAAATTATCCAATTATTAGCACTAATTCAATGTTTACTCCAAATTAATGTACCAGTTGATTCATCTTCGTGAATTGGTATTACTTAATTCTATCCACCAGCTGTGAAGCCAGCTATAAACTTTTTGTCGACAGTCTTTCCCAAGACTGGCACATGTTTCTAGGAATAATCATTTGCGATGGCGGATCTCCCAGTCTTTTTTGTTTCTAATGCTGTCGTAAATACTGTTGAATGATGACGTTCCCACGATACAACCCTGCATGACACCAGAAAACTATGATATAAATCCAAAAGAGAAAACTAATTCATATGAATTCCTTTCATGACAGGCACATGCGGGGCAGTTTTTTAGTGAACATTCGTGTATTGTTGAGGCTGTAATGGTAACTCCGAATATTTTAGCTCCACTAATATATAAAAACGTGGAAATAGCATTTTACTATCTATATGTACAACATATAATTATCTTGTGACAAATGTATACACGTGTACCCGAATATTATCCAGTATGATACTTCTGCATTGATTGAGGATAATACTTTCTCCATAATCCATAAATACTTTTTCACCCAAATATACCCAAAGTTTGTTGTTGAAAATAAATAAATATTCATCGTACCTCGTGTTTCAAATGAATTGTTTACGCCATAGAAATTAGACATTGAAGATTTGGATACTTGAACTGTCAGATATTGGAATACCAAAATGTCCCTCGAATTGGTAATAAACAATACTTATGGCAATGCATGAATTAGAGCCTGATCGCGGGTTCATAGGAACGTAATATGATAGTCCTATGAATGATCAAATACGAATGATTATGATCATTAGAGTATTGCACTTGAGTTTGTCGTTTTGGACCTTATCATTCCGGCAATGTTTCCTCTTATAATTGTTGTTTATTTTAGTCATCGGTTGTACCGATTATAAAGAAATTTCTTGAAGTGCCGCGATATATGAATTAAATATTATAACGCGAACTGTTCAGGATGTAAATTTATTTAAACGGAAGTCCAAATATCATGAAAATTATGAAAAAATGTGTTTGATGGCTGATATCATTTGCAAATCTTGAAAGTACGCATTACCCGAGATTTATCTGGCCTACACTAAAACTTCACTTGTAGGTTAGTATTGTGAACAATTCTAAAACGATTGAATCATCCGTGTAGGAGTTTCAGTAACGGAGATATGATTCTGTAAGAGCTATAATTAATTGATAATATAATTGGACTCTTGAATTACTGGCAATTGTCACAAAGGACTATTTAGCGCTCTATTTTGCCGGCGGAAGAAATCAGGTGTTTCTTGCTACGAATAGGTGTTTATTCCTTGAACACCGTCGAAGTAATTAACGACGTCTAGATATATGACGAATGACAAGCACCTAACAGATCAATTTCAATTAAGGTGCGGTTCTTAATTGAGGCAATGCACTGGTAGTTTCTGTGTTCAATGACGGTGGAAAATTAACCGGAACTAATATAAATACTGAAGCATTTATTCATGATTCCACCCGTACCCACCTTGTATCGACCAAGTATCGACATTCTGCCGTAGCAGTAAAATACCTAATAGACTACGGGTATGTTCCGATATACACTGCGAGCACTGGACAGTACTCCTCTTCTTCTATCCTCTCTGCCGATCAAGTCATCCACGCCTGATTCCTACTATATCATGCATTTAAACAACATTGACTACCGCCATAGTTGAAGAAATGATTGCGAAGAATAATCGGATCAGTCTTTGTCCTAAATATTGCCAACTTACCCGTTCTGCAGTTTTTACGATTATTGCAACTTCCCCTACAGAAATTTTATAACATGTTGATAACGATGCTGAGAACCGTCAAGTACATATTTATTTATTTAACCAAAGGTATCGGTCTACGACCAGGTCATAATCCGCCGTGTACATAGAATCTCGTTGTACACGAACTGAACTAGAATCACTCAGAACAATAGATGCAACAAACACTGAAACTACTGAAACTGAAATACATACGCGATCGAAGAACCAATCTGAAATGATTCTCGAATCAGTTCGAGATTCCAAATGCAGTTCGAGTAATGTTTATCACAGTGGCTCCATCTGGGAAGGAGCATCTTGGATACGGTCGTACATACGGTGGCGGGATTCTCTAAATTGTTATTTCTCCAACGAGTGGGAACGTTATCGTAACCATAGCGACAAGTGTCGTATGTAAAGATAAACGGATAACGACTGTGACTACGTTTACACGGTGCTTTTATTCAGGTTAAGTAACACCCGATGTAGTTAAAACCGTGTTAAAGTACGCGGGGACGGTACTCAACATCCGGAGTAACTAAACCGGTTTAGTTATTCTATTCTTCTTGATCAACGGGTGTAGAATTAGTAAACCGGAATAAGAAATGAATGAAAAAGTGCGTGTAAACGGCGCCGGTTTAACTATACCCGTTACGTCAATGTAAAAAACAAGAGTTCCTATGAAACTTACTAATGCGCGAACACTCTACATTTAAATCACGCCTCTATTTCAAAAAACACAAAGAATAATGGAAACGAAGAAAAATAGAGATTCGTAGGACTTTGGGGAGGGTAAATATTTTTTTGATTAGTGCGGAGTAGAAATATGATAGAAAACTGCAATGGAAAACGCTTTTTTTGTTGGGAGGCCTTCACACTTATCAGCGTACTCTTATCGGGAATAATAATACTTGAGTCCTAGGTAAACTGGTTTTACTACATCCGATGTAACAAAACTGGAATAGTGGTGCCGTATAAACGTAGTCAAAAGCCTCAAGAGGAGGCATTGTCAAATCTCGCGGAGACGCTAAAAGACTGGGTTGACGTTTTAAAAATCCCACATATGGAGGTCAATAAAGCTGTTTGACCGCGAAATTATTGGTAGCGATATTATTGATTAGTTTCATAGAAACAAGTTCACTGATCAATGAAATCACGAATGTCATAGCAAAAAGTGTTGAGTTTCATTGTATATTAACAAGAATAAGTTGCAAGATTAGATGTTGTTTCAGTTTTGGCGTTATATCTCGCTCCACGTTGGCCATAGAAAAAAAAAGCTATACATAAAATGTTCATCAGACAATTTCACACAAACGTATGTTATGTTGAAGAATTGCAAAAAATTTCTTCGCATCGAGAAAAGTCGATATGCTTAGGACTTGCGTTATAAAACAGCGAAAAAAGGTGCTAGGTGGCTGAAAATTGAATGCAACATGACCGACAGAGCTTCTCATCGATCCCCCGCAAGCTAGGCAACGTATGCAAATTAGTGACGTGAGAATTGCAAAAATTCAAAAAATCGTAAAATTGAGCCTGACTGATTGTGAGTAAGAGTAAAGATTCAGAAGTCGGGTTGGGCTTGAATAATACGTTTTGAAGAGTACTTTATTGTCAAATTATGATGAATTGAATTTTTTAAACAATTTGACCATTTTTTTAGCAATTAAAAATTTGCAAAAATCACAACTGCGATTTCCGGCCCTATTCCTATAGTTGGACTTTTTTTTGTCTGCAATGAATCGAGCAACATGATATAATAAAACTCTATTCCCAACATCTTTTTCGAAAAATTAATAGTTTTCAAGATACAGAGAGCCAAAGTTTTCTTGCGTGTGCAGAAGTTATCAATATTCAATCAGAAGATAAATGAATAATAATTTAAATGGCGTTGGTTTTTTTTAGTTCGGTTAGGAATTGTTCGAGAAATAAAGTAAAATGTCGGAAAATTCGACACGCGACAATCCCCACCAACTCGCGCGAGCGCCACACAGACAAGCACATCAATAGCTTGGCTGCTCCGGTTGGCTCTGCGAAGACGCGCGCATGGAAGTGTGCGGATGGATTTATTGTTGTTATTTTCTCGGTGAACAACAAACGTATTCGAATGACTTTTTTAGATATTGCTTGTTTTTCCCCATCTGTTCGCCGTATACTTGAAATTTTTAAAATTATTTCGAATTTTTATTTGAGTTATAATTCACTCTTTACTAGAAAATTTATCATACACTGAACTGAATTAAAAACTTATGTGTTTTTTACGTTCATTTACTACAACGGAAATATTTATTTTCCATCGTCTTTTTCATTTTGTTCAATCCTTCTCAATTAGATCTAGTTATATGAAATAAAAACTAATATATTATTAAATGGCATAATGTTTTATTACGATGGTACATATAAAACTATAAGACAAAGATAATACGTAAAATTGACGGTATAAGTTACACACTAGGGTGGTTCAAATAAAACTAACATTGTTTTTTGTTCTCAGTAACAGGCTTAAAAGTTTCGTTTGTATATAAAGATGAGCCTGTGAAAATATGAGCTCTTGTTTTAATATTAAGATGCTCCGCATTGCACTTTTCAATTTTCCATAAGCATAATTTGGGAAAAATTATTTTTGCTTTCAATTTTCGTAACTTACCAACCAAAAATCAAAAAGACAAATCGCTAGAATGTTGTAGGAAATTGAACACTCTACAATATAGGATATTTATGATTTTGTTATAAACTGATTGGTTCAAAGGTTATTGAAGATTTAAGTTCCACTCGCTATCAATTTTGCCGATTTTTGGATGTTGCAACGAAACTATTAAGTTTTATCAACAAATTTTGCCAGAAATTTCATGCGAAACATGAATACAACATTCCTCGAGTTGTTAAACGTTATTTTTTTTTCATTTACAAATATAAACAGAACATTTCATTAAATTTTTTGATTAGATTACAATTACAATTTAACGTATCACATTATTTCTAATACATGTTTGGTAAGGCCGAAATGTATTCGTTTTCAGAAACTGTCATGAACATGCACAATTTATCAATTTTTTCAGTTTCAATGCATTCATTAAATCGCTCTGTATGCACTATTTTTTTGTTAAACAATGCAGTTCCTCAACAAACTCACTTTCGTTTATATATTTTTTTTTTTAAACAGTGTCTTTCTCATTTGTAGTGTTGATCAAAAATTGTTGTGTTTTAATAAAAGTTCCGTTAGCTAAGCATGCGAATGAATTTTCAGATCTGTTATTATTTTTGGCACTGAAGAAAAAGGTCGGTTTTTAACCATTTTATCAACAACTCGCAACGTATCTTTTGGAAAATTTAACATTGTATGATATGAGTCTTGCACAATCTTGGGTTTTCCAAAATACCTACACCTAGTTTTTTTGGTTATTTCTCGGTTTTGTAAATAAAGTTCATAACTTACAACAATATGGTTTTCTAAGATTTCAATAGTCTCATTCAAACATAGACTTCGCGAAATTTGATTTATTACGCCGTTCGTAACGTGAACTGTTCTAACAATCCTACCGTTTGCAGGCTCAAAACTTCAAAACTATAGCCCCAATGGGTAATTAATGCAACAGATTGTGCAACATGCCAGAGTTGATGAACATTATAACTCATAGCATCATTGGAATATTGCAGTTCCGTTAAACAATACATTTTTTCACAAGTTTTTCTGCTCTCTTCAATTTCACAAATGTGATGTTCACTGTCAACAATAAATGATAACATTCAACTAGTAGGAACCAATGCTTCAAATACTTGTCAAAGCCCTTGCGGCCAACAATACAGGTACACTGCAGTAGAGAAAAAAGTTGGCCCATTCTGATGCTTTCCAATATTTGCGATCCTTGATTGATCGTGATAAACGTACTATTTGAGTTGACAGTTTGAAATTTTGTACATATTCATCGATAAAGTCAATGTAGTGTGTTGGACTGTAATAAGATTCTCCAGGCCTGTTTATCCAATACGGACAATTGCTTTACGATTCCTAAATCAATAAAGTGCATGGGAGCGGGTGCGAAACCATTAACAATATTGAAATTCTTGAGATAAACTAAAGGGGTTGCATCTTCAACACCATACACTGGTTTCAGAGAGCTTGTATATCTAGGGCGTCCACAGGGTTCTATGCAGAGGGGGGAGGGGGGGGGGGGCAGAATGTTACTTTACTAGACTTTCAATTTGCTCGTAGTGTGAATAACTCGACTTCTATTGTCTATTGATACATCTTTTAGTCATAAGCTTTCTCACTACGGCAAGGTAGATGTGTAATAGAGAAAGGTCTTTTTTAATTTTGTTTAAATTTTTCCATCCTTTTTATAGATTTTTTTTTCAGTATTTTTTCTCTTGGAATCTCAGTAAGCGTTCTTGTTACATATTAAATCTCATCAATTGTTTTTTATTCGAAATCATTAATGTATAACATTTAATTTTATCTTGAACGGTTTCGGTTTCAATTTGTTGCTAACGCCTCTTTGTTAACGCTCTCTTTCCGTCCCTTCGTATATTCGAACTTGGGACATACTATTACTAAAGGATGGCTATTTTGTAGTGACATCAACTTCTGTACCTTTAGTGTATCAAAATTTTGGTTTGAATCGATGTATATAATTTATATATAAAACCTCTGTTACACTATAAAATATTTCAAGGGGGGACGGTGGTCTAGAGCTTGTGATAATAATGTGATAATAATTAACAACAATGTTGAAACTTTGTAGATATATTGTACTACTCAAATAGCATACAACACCATTTGTACAATCATAAAAAAAAAGTTTTAATTATTTAAAATATAGCGCTGAAGCTTTCGAACCCTTCGACTCATGTGAAAAATAAAAACCAAGAAAATTATTAATCTGTATGAGCGTAGCTGTAGTCGGTACCAGAACAAATGAAAAAAAATGTTTTTTGAAGGTATGGCGTATTTTTTAGGTTTGATAACCAAAAACAGGCTTATTTTCAATCAGTTTTTTTAGGTAAAAAATCAGAAGTTATCAAGATAAAAAAAATTTCGTGGTACCGAATACAGCTACACTCATACAGATTGATAATTTTTCTTAGTTTTTATTTTTCATATGAGTAGAAGAGCCAAAATCAAAACTATTTTCAAAATAATTTTTAAAAAATGTTTATGATTGTAAAAATGATTTTGTAAGCTATTTGAGTAGTACAATATATCTACACAGTTTCAATATTGTTGTTTATAATTACGACCGTCAAAAAAATCCCAAAAATGCCTTAAACTTACCAGCTCTAAGCCACCCCCAATGGGGAAAAATTAGTTCTCGATTGGTTTCAGAAAAATTTCGAAACATTTCAGAAGCATTTCGAAACCAATCGAGAACTAATTTTTCCCCATTGGACCGTCCCTACTTAAGTACATTTTTGATTTGTCCGTAATTGTGGGGAAAAAACCTGCAATTCCAGGCGGCCGGGGGGGGGGGGGGGGGCTTGCCCCTCCAAGTATCAACAATGCGTTCGAAAAATATCAAGTTTTCAATTTTTATCTCCGGAACTAAACATTTTATAGGAAAACTATAAATACGAAAAAGTGTCTATGTTTACTTAGGTATACGATGGTATTTATAAAAAATATTTTCCTTCGCATTGTTAATTTGGTAATCCGGGCGTCTCGTTTCAGTGGTTGCGCGTGGTTTCGAACGCTGGAGGCCGTTATTGCATACGGGCCTTCAATTGTGTCAAATGGGCACCAAACAAAAAGCAGACACGAAGAAAAGTAAAGTAGCAGTTGCAAAATCAACTACTACAAGTAACAGTCACAATTATCGTAACGGAACTGATCCTTGCGTTACTATATCAGATGAAGCCAATATTAAAAATAAAGAAAAACCTAGGCTGCTCGATCCAGATTTCTTAAATTTCGGAAACGATGGATCGAAGTTAACTATTGATAATCTAATTAATAAATAGTTATCAAACAAAGTAATCCAACAAATTGTATGCATTCATTTATTTCTTTAATCGGAAAAAAGGATTGATTCCGATGAAAGGAATCCAGTCAAATCCAGCCGAAAATCTAACAGGATTATTCCGACGGGGGCCTTATCATGAGTATGAATATTCCTAGTCTTTCGTTTCAAAGAATAGTAGTCATTTTCTTCCAGAAGCAGGAAAACATCGTACCCTGTTCCACGGCCCTGAAAACCAAAGCGCACACAAAACTCTCACATGCTTCAAGCATTGAGGACCGCAAAATAGCGATTCCGGAATGCGCAAGAAAAAATACCACGAACAAATGACGAAGAAGAAGCATAGAAGAGCAGTTTACCAAAAAATATCTGAGCTACGCACAATGCTGTCAGATGGCTCGGATCAAGTTACATAGTTCTATGTTCCTTGGCTCAGATGCTGACGACGAGGAATATGAGTCAGATAATTGCTAATTAATACCAATTCTGAAACTTTGAAACTGTTGACAAATAATTGTTTGACAATAGTTTCAAAGTTTTAAAATTGATATTGATTGGCAATTTTACCTTTTCAAACATTTTGAAGTACAGGTATTAGAGGTAGTCGAAATGAACCTTAACAAAGTCTGACCGTGGCCTTCGCTGAATCAGTTCCCATAATTCTTTTCTTTGTAGTCCTTGGAAAAAGGTACATTTTCAAGCCGACGTCGGGCCATTATCGTTTTAAGAAATGTGAAAAAAATGTACTAATAAAAATTGAACCATTTATTACGAATTATATAATACATTCAAATATGTTGTATAAATAACTCTATATCCTTTAATTACGGCGATATATTTTCCGTTGATAATATTGTTGATAAAATTATTTTAATGGTTATGGGCCGTGAGTTATCTAAAATTTATACAGATTTATAGATAAAATCATTTATTTATCAATACCATACTGAAAAAATAGACCTCTGAGTACTCATCTTTGATCGTTTTACGTATACTTTAAATTATGTAGGATTAAACTTACCTTTTTCACAACAAAATAAGTGTCAATCGCTCAAGTTACGAATGTGGGTATGAAGATACCAATTCTGTTATTAATAAACAACGTTTAATATTATTTGTGTTTTGATAATGCCTACATTACGTATTTCTCAATGCAAATTTTACCACACAAATTGAATCTTCATTTTTATCGTAATTTAGCAAATCTTTCTATAAAAAAGGGACACAAATTCCATTCACGCATTATAATGCATGCATGCATACAAGTTTGGAAATTCATTCATTCACCGTCTCCACTCTTTTCTCAGGACTCAAAAATTATAACAGGCATTCCCTACAAATTGTAGGAAATTCGAGCAATTATATCCCTACGGATAGTGCGAGAGAGAAGCAGTAGTGACAAGCACACCATGTATTTGATCCACCATGGGTGAAAACTATTTGATGTAAAACCAAGTCATTAAAATACAGGGTGTATCACCTCCCGTGTCCAGAATGGGGGGGGGGGGGACTTAGTCGACGCGAAGCCCCGCCCCTATAAACAATCAACGGACATCAGATTTTCGTAGGAATAGTGTCTTCTATTCTCGGAAGAATGAAAATATTATGCTCGTTCATTACCTATAGGAACGCGACTTCGCGTCGATTAAGTCCCTCCCATTCTGGACATGGGGGTGATACGCCCTGTATGTCCGAGAATAGATTTATATTAAAATATTGTCTACAAATATGACCTTCATTAAACTGGAGTTTCTGAATGATGAAAACTGAATCAATTCATGATTCATCAAATGTCTGGATATGTTTACAGGTACACCTTGCTATAAATCTAATAACAGCATAAATGTCATGCCAATTCCAAGGTCAGTTTTTTGTCCACAAACATTCTGACCAAAATTGACAGTTCAACAGTTTGAAAGTAGTATACAATCGTCGGTTAATTATACAGCATAAAATCATTGTCTAACATTACCGGTGTTGGATTTTTTAATTGAAAAATTATGAAAGGTATAGCAATAATATTGTGACATGAAGGTTGTATCATAACACAAAGTGACACTTAATTTAAATAAATTACTTATTGTAGATTGTTACTTGCTTCTATTGAACAAAATGTTAAGATCACGCATTGTATTTATACACACTATTCTTGGTATAAAATTATTTTTAACTCCAGAATGAAAGTTTTCTTTCTAATAATAAATCATTATATGAGACAATATACATATAAAAATATGAATATCTCTTTTCATTAGTTCATCGATTGACACTATTGTATCTTTCAATTACGTAAAACATTTGGATGTGCTAGAAATCTACCATTATCGGTATTCGATGGAATAAAATAAAATGATAAACACGAACATGATATCGAATTTGGATCAATAGAATCTATTTAATCATCATGTGCATACCATACGAGATAGTAATATTAATATCACAGCTAGTGTTTTTCACGAAGAACGAATTCTTGGCACTAGTTGTGTGTTGATTATCAAAACAGTACCTATTGTAGTAAGAATTATTAGTAGCCGAATGATAGTCCAAATCTGACGTGTCCCAGAAATGTATTTTATACGTATTTATTTCAATAAACATTCGACGATTTATTTGGAACACAACTCGTATGATAATGGGCTTGTCTTTTGTGGGATCATATCAATCCAAATATTTATTCTCCACTAATCAAATAGTTCATGAAATATCTACCCATGTATCCGAATTGCTACATATTTTCGATACAAAACTGATAATGAGTAGTAATGTTCGAGTATTTTAAATCCTATATTCACAAACGAAAATATAAGGTAACCATTCTCGGTATTTGAAATGATTTTTCGTAGAGGCGTTGCGTAGAATTAAATTGGTATACCCATAGTGATTTCTAAAAGGCAATTTGGATATCAAAACGGTGAATTCATTCCGAGTTTCGTACCAAATTCCAATCGCGCTCTCTTCTGATATCTTACATTTACTCTGCAAGTACAAAGATTTTTGTGAGTGTTTTGTATTGCAATACGCATGATAATAATAAACAAATAATTAATATAAGATGGGGAAGTGGATGAACTTACTTGATTTCCTGCCACTTGACTAGTTCGTTGATCGCGAATGCAAGGGGAAACGAAAATATAAAAAATAGTGGCAAGTGCAGAGGATACTCGTTGAATCTTTTAGCTTCTTCTTTCCAAAATCGGTAGAAAATAACTCCAGAAAAAATTGCCTGTACGCTCAGCCTATGACATAATTGTTTTCTGATTAGCATAATATTCGGAGTTCGAAGGATTCGAGAAACAAAATATGTTTGCATACTCACACAACAACAGCTGTAACAGCCCATGTTATGTTTTTAACTGGGGGTTTGTGCCAGGTAGAATATTCACGGTGAACAAAACTTATGGAAATTGTGACTAAAAAGTAATTACAAAAAACCGATTTAAATCAATAGTGTTATGTAAATAATTCAATTTAAATCGCTACGTCTACAAAATTATTTTAATTGACCATAATTACCAAAATGTAAGACTGCAACTACCAACGCGAAATGCTGTGAAACCAATATTGTATCTGATCCTGTACCCCAGCCCCCCCATATATGCTCACCATTAGGCTGTGGATATACATACAAACACGCGGAAGTATTATTTGCGAATGCTGGACACATCGAAGCCAAGAAAAATCCTTGCGACGAAACCACTGATATAATAGTAGGTAGAAATTTACTTCCGTAACACCAGAGCACAAATAATGCAACCTAAGGAGAGATACAAAAAATACATAATTAGGGCACAATTATAATAGAGTATGAAAAGTGTATCAAGAAAAAACGCGATATATGAATTAAAAATAAGTAATCTGAAAATAAAGTAAATCACAACGGTGAAGACACCCTCAGATGTATCATAAAGTACTTGTTTAGAGTAATTTATTTATCAAGATGTTTCTAGTATATCATATATTGAATATATTAGAATTGTTCAGTCAATATGTATGACGCATCACCTGCCCATTTATTATGCACTGATTCTTTCCTGTAGCTCTCTGCATAATTGTGGGATCCGTTGAGGCTGCAACCAATGAGACTGATAATAATGGAATGATGATGCAGCTCAACCACAACACTTGTTCGATCGAAAATAGTGGTGGGAGCATTAAGAAATTGGAAAGCAATTGTGCTAATGATAGAGTGACAACGCAACAGATCCAAAACTGAACGCTATTCCATAAACGTTGCATATAATGTCGAGCCTGGATAACAGAGAAGTAAAAAAAATGGTAAATAGTTCATCTTATTTTCGGTATCATTATTTTTGAAATTTCAGTACACGTAATCAAATTAATGAAATGTATTTGATTTTCAGTCTGATTATACCTCCATTACAAGATGAAATAATGCAACTGGATCTTCTCTCTTTACACTTAACGAACATGCCACAGAATTCAGTGCTCTACTTAAATCCACCGGTGATGGTCCGTGACCTTCTTTTGGAAGCTTCATAACTGGTACTTTTTGGCATACTTGGGGATATAAAGGTTCTACAGCGACTCTGGAACGATCAATGATAATGATGATAAATGTTAACAGTACACGTTAACTGTGATTCTTTTCTACAATTTCACGTAAATCATGCCTTTTTCCATTCAAAATACACAACATTATAACAATCAAACACATTTATAACGGATATGGGTATCAAGTTTGTCTGAAATCATAAGAACTCTACTCTCATGTTGATATAATTGTTGACAGTGCATTAAGAAAATAGATAAGAACCCAATATATTCATAAAAAACTCAGAATAACACTTAATTCAGACATACTTTTAACAGAGTGATATTCTTCATCAAAAACTAATTAAAGAGGCCCTTCGTCATTTCAGCCTAAAATGCATAACTATCGAGATGTTCGTTAATTAGGTGTTTCTCACTGGAAACCTCTAAGCATTTCACAAGTGTAACTTGGATTAACCAATTATTAGAAACTTTAAGAATTTTCATGAAGATCGCTTTAATAATCGTGAAATAAGATTTTTTTTAATTAACTCGATTGCTATTAAATTACGTTATTTAAACATTAAATACGCGTGAACAGCGAACAAGTTTATACATTTTTGATGGTCAATTTTAGAATCATACAATAATTATATTGAAATAAATTATCATTTCAGCTACATGCTTTGCCCGTTTGCAGTACTGCAACAAATACTTTGTCAAATTCTCTTTTTCCAATAAATTTTGACATTTTTTATTAATATAATAATATCTCTTTTATTGTGGATTAAAGAAAAAAGTGATAAAGGATTTTTTTAAATCAATTTTCATCTTCATGAATAACAGTACCCTATAGTTATATGCAGTTTCATCACTGACTCTTACATGGTTCCGTCATTGATAAAATATGATGTAGCAATGTTAATCATAAATTTAAAAAAAAACGGAAATGAAGGCTTAGATATAAAATGATATCAATGGAAATTTTCATCATTATTTTTCAGTAAATTCAATTGAAATGAAGTATAACCAGAAAAACAATGTGTACGTGTATGGGACATACGGAAATGATAGGAGATATACCATGAGAGATCAATAATGCGTCAGGTTAGAAAAACAGATGATAGTTTTACATCATTGATATAAACGTGATTGATAATACATTCAAAAATAAAATTCAAGACATTTTAATACGGATAGTATATCTAATTTTGTAAATACGGGACTCATCTGTGCAACACCACATCAAAATATTGATGAACATCGAAACGTACCCTGCGTCGGCTTGCATGAAAATCGCCATATTCTCTGCATTGGCAGATGAGCCTAGCACACAAACAACTTCTCCATAATCTTGCATAATGTGCAGCATTTCTCTCGTCACTGCAGTATTGCAGTCAGTGAAGAGGGATACCAGCAGCGGTACATTGTCAATTAGCTCTATATGTGGTCTTATCTTGTCTATACCACGTGGAAGTTTGGCCTAATTAAATTTTACGAATTATATCGAGATAGGTGGTTCAGCGAGTGTCATTTTGTAATTTGATGCTAATAATACAATCCGTGAATAAAAAAAACCAGGGGTAAATTAATAACGATGCAATTGGGTATGAATATTCAAAAAAATTTCATGAAGAATTTTAACCCACCAAGTGATATATTTTAGAATTGTGAAAAATCGCAGTTGATTATGTCGATTGGTGGAAGATGATGAATTGGTATCAAAACATAAGCTATGAACAGGTGGAATTCTAAAGGTGAATGAAGCGTAAAACGGAGCAAAGACGGGACATATAAGAGAAATGTAACTTGGTCAACCAAACCTAACGGGTATACAGGGTGGTCTTTTTTAGTCGCCCCAGGCCGATATCTCCAGAATCAAGCGAGATACGAAAAAAATTGTTGTACAAAATATTCATGGTTTTGAGGGGGAAAGAACATGGCGGCATGAGATTTGGTGCAAGTGCAGCAAATGGAATGGTATATTTTTTTTGTTGGAATCTGAAAGAACATCGCATTCTGCATTGGAATCGTTTACGCAACGAAACCGACGACACGCGAAGATTTGAATGAACATATCGTTCGAGCGTGCGAAGAAATCCCGGCTGAAGTGCTCCGAAATACAACTGCTGCTTTTGAGCGAAGACTGCAATTGTGTATCGACGCAAACGGGGACACTTTTGAGCAATAAACAATGGTAAAAATATGTCGAAGTATTCCACAAGAGATAAATGTAGTTGAATCACAAAATTCTAATGAATAATGATTGAAAATAATTATTCACGATAAATCTATTATTTTACTGGACGAAAAAAGCATATTCACATCATTTTTGACCCCATCATAATTTATCACGGTTTAGGTCACATGTATTCTTGTACTTTTCAATGCAGAATGCGATGTTCTATTAGATTCCAACAAAAAAAATATACCATTCCATTTAAAAAAACCGAATCGACCTTCACCTGACCTTGGCGGCTACACTTGCACCAAATGTCAAGCCGCCATGTTCTTTCCCCCTCAAGACCATGAATATTTTGTACACAATTTTTTTTCGTATCTCGCTTGATTCTCGAGATATCGGCCTGGGGCGATTAAAAAAGACCACCCTGTATATCAAACCATCGATACAAATAAGAATTATTCAAAGTTTCACTCAAAGCTTCCAGTAATCAGAGAATTTTTCGCGAATTTTTTAGCAGATTTTCCATGGAAAAGAATATAATACATAAATACAATTATTATCAAATATTTTATGGACTTACTCGGTTTGACATGTCAAAATGCAGAGCGACACTCTGCTCTGTACTGTCAGTAAGACAGCTCAAGGACTGCCAGGCATCTTGTCCAGACCCCAAGTCAACGCTTTGTACTAGTACACTATCCTCACTTTGCGTAGTATGTTGTTCTCTGTGATTAGATTTTAATACCTCGTTCCATAAAAAGTTGGATTAAAATCATTTTTCTTTGTTAGCATACCTGTGACTCATAGCACTCTTTGGTTGAACTGACACAATGTTGTTCCATTCAATAGCATCATCATCAAATTTTACAGTTGCAAATTCCGTATTTATAGCACTCGGTGCTGACATGCTCATTGCACGACTATTGTCCAGATTATTGCTGTAATGAAAACACTAAGGTACACTCAAGTTGACCTGATGAAATATAAATCATTTTCAAAACTCGAATTAATGTTCTCTAATGATTATGTTCGCTTATGAGTAATGTATATAGTAAAATCAATGATTGAAATGCGTTAATTCTTGCGTGTATATATATTGGTACGTAAGCGAATTATGATAACGTACCGAGGGGTGATATGGTTAAGTAATTGGCTGGCCTCGTCCATGCAGGAATGATTATGCTGATGAGATTGGGCAGAGAGTGTGGGTGAGGACATAGCTGCTGCTTGGCTCACCCAGTGACCCACTGGACTCTCCGACCTGATATCGGCGTGTTAGTTACGTACACACATATATGAATGAGCTCATCAAAATAATATGAATCGGATGCACAAAAAATGTAGCATGAAAAGTTATTTGATATACGTGAATGAAAAAGCCAGTAATTATAAATAAGCTTATGATGAAGTATTCGAAATTCAATAGCTGATTGATATAATGTATGATTCGAAATTGGGATACTCCTTAATGTTGTACGTAGCCACCAGCATTTCATCAATTCATTCCCAAGAATACATTAATTCATTCAACATATCATTATCACCAATTTATGAATAATTTTTTTGGGAATGATACAGAAAATCATTGATTAGTTCTGTAAAACAAACTTGAGTAATGCTCACATTAGGTTTAAACCCGAACTTGTATAATCGTCAAAGCTATATGTTAAATCAGCGTTCATATAAGTAGACTTGACACATTTTGTATTCGAATCGTTCATTTCATTAAAAGCTGCGCAGCAAAGCCTCTTTAAAATACAATGACTTCGAAAGTAATCCGCCGATATACCTTGCTCTTTCACTCAACAGTGATATATGACAATTCCATCCACTCTCCAATCCCATTTTCTCTGAAAACACTCTTGATCTCAATTCATTTTCTTTACTAAAGTGAACGAATCTGATACAAGCTCGTTCTAATTGTTCAATCAATTGTACCTGAAAATTCAAACATTTTTTGGAAAAGAACCAACAAACAAGTTATGCTCAAGGGAGAAACCTAAGAGCACAAGAAAACTTACCATATCCGTTTGAGCTTGATACTGCATAGAAACCATCCCAATAAAGACCTGATTACATTGAATATCGAAACATCCCTCCACATCATTGACTTCATCATCTTTACTTTCATTGCACAAAAGTGAATCTGTGAATCACCATGTGTTTGTCAATAATGTTGATGGAAATGAGTAATGGATTCACTACCGGGTATATATTCTGAAGAACAGAATAACCTGTAGAATGAAAATGTCCGAAAATTCCTTTTACTTTGGGATCCAGCACATTTCTAAAGTCCCATGGTAATGGAGTTGGGCTACGGTGCGGAGTGTATAGGTGCTTGCTGTCCGCAGGCAGTTCTAGATATATATTTGATAATGTGCTATTAACACTACGAGTCAGTGGTCTATAAGCAAATGCTGTACAGTATGAAGTCAAACTGGTCCGCTGATAAAAGTCCTGTACTTTTTTTCTACAATATTCAAAAACAATAATTTCATTTCAATTAGCTCTTACAAGACCGATCTATTTGTGAATATTCACCTGTCGTTTGAAGAAAATGGACATAAGTCATGCCCATCCCAATATTCAATGCACGAATCTAATATAATATCAGCTGTGCCTTGTGCCAACAGTTGCAATCCTCCACCACTTTTTTCTCTGACCACGACTGATACCATGTGTGGGAAAGGAAACTTCAATTTGGTAGAGATGCTCAAGGAACGAGCAAATTTTATGTCTCTTCTGACCATTTCTGGTTGCTGCAATGATTCGAATCATATCGCTGTGGTATATCGAATTATAAACACGTAATTTGCAAATATACAAAATACATAACCAAAATAATTGCGACTAAATTTGAGTATTTAAAAAGGGACGAGGCAACTTACCACGTGTCTAAATGTAGACAATTGTTCCTCCAACTTGAATATATCTTGGGCTCGATCTTGAAATCCAATCTGTTTTGCTAACTCGCACAGACATCTATCCATTGAATAGAAAAAGTGATTAGGGTTTTCACGGACACGAAAATCGGTATGTTCTTTGCTGATAGTTTGAAGTCCGGATTTAGATTGATGAAAAATATCAATACCATCTATTGTTTACCTCCGATTTGTGACAGGGACAAGGTTTTCATTGTAGAGAGCTTCACAAGTAACATGCGAGCAAAATTGAGTGTAATGTTCTTGGGTCTCCATATTACAGGTATTTAGAAGAATTGCCAAACCCAGCGGTTTTAACGAATTCAAATGTTGTTTCCAAGCATGATCATCGAATTGTAATCGAAATGGTAGAGCATGATCATGCGTTAAGTCAAGTACTTCGGGTACAGAATGAGATATATCTGAAAATATACTTTAAGTATTTGACATAATTACAAATAAAATAGTAAAAATGTGATTTTTATGTTGCGTGTATTAACCGAAAAGAATTAGAAATGAAAATCTGTTACCCTGTTGCACGTATGGTACTCGACTAGCATCCTGTTTGTCATGGTCAGATTGAGATTTTGAAGCGGTATTATCAAGACTTTCATTGCTAGGAAATATTAAGATCACATAAATACAAATATAAAATATTACAAATAAGCTTTACATTTAAAAAATGTAAACTAAAACTGAATACCTTGAAGCATCAGATGCTGTTGCAGCATTACGTAGAAAAAATACTTTTTCTGCCGTTGGATTTGGCCATGATAAAATACCTTTCTTGTCAACACAGCATAATGCCTAGAAATATTTCGATGGTTTGACACTTACGTTGTAACATGACAAGTTATATTTCACCTACAAAAATCTAATTGAAAATTTTCTTAGGTATATAAAGATATAAATTATACAACCCGCACCGTGACTGATCCCAATACATGAACAATATTCGCAGATCGGGACATCATCTGTTCTCTTCCAAGAAAAATGTTGACAAAATATTCTTTTAATTCGGACCAGTTATAAACAACTTCAGGATGACTTGGTCCAGAAATATCTGCATCCTCAAAAGGATCTATGAACTAAAATATGATGAGATAGAATTGCAAATGAAATCAATGCAATGAATATGGTATAAATATTCAAATATGAGTAGCACGTTATTATCAATTTATTTTTGTAAAAGGAACCACAAAAATATTCCTTATTCAATTATATACATAGCGAACAGTATTTTCAATAAAATTACAGCTAACGACAAACCTGCATTTTTTTTGAAGATTGATAAAGTTTGAAAAGAGCTTTGAATCTGGCCATTCCAAAACAATTCAATGCCAGCCAGCAGGCTGGAAAAACTAGGGGCATTAAAGGGAGAGTAACCGCAACTGGCTGAAGTAGAAATATCTCCATCCGATAACCAACTCCAAAATATTTAGCGAAATATAAATAGCGACACATATTGACAAGCAATACGATGATCATTATAATTGGGTACGCCAGTTGTTCAATGCAACAAATCATAACCAAATGACGCTCCCGATTATGATACGTGACTGGCCGGTCCAATGCTTGATCAAGGGCCATTTTGAGATTAACCAAGTATGGTGTTTCTTGCAATTTGTAAATTTTATTCTTCATAGGAATACGAGCCTTTGGCGTGGAGAATATTTCATTGGCACTGTGGACTGGTGGGTTATAAACCTCGTTGGCATGAAGTACCGAACCGTCATCCTAATGCAAAAACTCTCATAACTAAATTCGATGGAAATAGCTTGCATGATAAAAATAATTTAAATTTGATACAAGCCGTACATTGAATGCCACACAATAACCAGGAACTTGCTGCCCTGGTTTGATAACAATTATATCTCCCACGACAAGAAGTGCCCATGGTAAATTGACTACTTGGCCATCGCGATAAGTCCATTGTAACGTGAGACATGGAGACAAAGGCGAGCACAAGTGAGGGTAATTTTCACTAGTCCACTGGCTTGTAAATTGTGCATCTACGAAAGAGTAGTTGAAAATGTTGCTATTAATCACCCAATGTTCTGAAAAAGTATACATTATAGTTCGATTACTTAGAAATTACTCACCTTTAACTTGTCGCAGAATCAATTTAACCCTGTGTAGGATTTCTTGATGTCGAAGTTTATTGTCATTAACGACAAGAAGAAAGTTGAATATTACTAAACAACAAACGATTATCCCAGATATAAGCAGTGACCTATAAGTAATAGATAAAATTATAATTGATGTAATTAATTCATGGTGAATGGTGAAACTAATTGATGAAACATTGGTAATCAACAGCATATTTATTGAATATCACCTGACATACCAAGAATCATCGATGAGAAAAAATGAAACAATAAGCGCAATGGAGTTGAGTAGAAGGGCAACAGCCGATGTCCAACATAAAGTAGTATACTGACTACAATGATGTAATGAATCTTTCAGCCAAGCTCTGTATTTTCTAGATGTAACAAATACACATTTATCAATGATCTAGCTGTTATTGAAAGTAAAATAGACCTGTCAGGATCTATTTTGGCTTAAAAATATTGTCTACATTTCAATTGATAAAATATAAATAGTTCACTACATGTCAATGTAATACCTTGAGTAAAGGAGAATAGCAATCACCTGTTTTTCTTACAATCTACTTCATACTCATGGACAATACGTTCAATATCGCGATGTAATATTTCTAATGCCTTCGAAGTTGTTAAGCCCAATATTTCATTAATCCTATCTGGATTCTTTTCCGTGCCATGATCTTCCCAATCACCCTCCATATCTATCGGGAAATAGATGATATGTATGTACTTTGCATAAAAGAGATCGTTAGGAGTAACCCAAATTTTAAATCGATCTTATCTATAATACCTAAATGAGTTGGAGAAATGTAAGCATAAGTAACACATAACAATCAAGACTCAACGATGCTAAGTTTTCAAATTCAATTTCAAACACGCACCAGAAGTGGTGTGACTGACATTTTGATAAAAGTTGGTTGGTTTGTACTAGTTTTCATCTGTAGAAAAAATATCCTTTGTTGATATGTGTGAGAAGCATTCCGAATTATTTTACCATTTCCATGTTATCTGTTACATTAAATAATTATAGCTACGCAAATGAATTGTAACAAATTGTAACAAAGTTTAAATGACTCACAACAATATAACGAGGTTAGGGTCTATAAATGTATGTTTCTTATGTAATACCGAAGAATATCATTGAAACATTTTACCCACCGTCGTTTCATAAACAGAATAATCTATAAAATGTTCGAATTTCACTGAATGTCAGCACGAGCAAGTAATTTAATCGGCGAAATTCTATACATGATGAGACTCAAGAATCCTGCGATTAGATTTTCACCGATGTACTGATGACTACTGATCTTCACAGAAACATAAGTAGTCATATCTAGCAATGTTTTTTTGTCGTCGAATCGTTGCACGCAATTCTGCGCCTGCGGTATTGCTTGAGCAAATTTCCATTTTCATGAAATATTATGGGAAAAGGTAGGTTCTAGCTTGTTATGTCGGTGCCCGCAGTGGCCCGCAGTGGCCCGCAGTGCCTATCATGCACATATCATTTGTTTAGCGTACCTGTATACCACGAAGTACAACTGAGTACAACCAAGTACAACTTTGCAACTACTGGCACGCGCTGGCACGTTGCCGGTCGTTGGATTTCATTTCGTTTGATTTTGATCTTGATAAGACCAAGAAGTTTTCTCGTCTGATCCCTAATAGGCTAATTCAGGTTAATAATTTACTATCATTTTATGAACGGTGACGGATGGTGTATTTCACGAATTGTATCGCGTGCAATTCTGACAAGACCGCAAGCGTTCCACATTGATTGCACACTTGTCCCCCTATAAATTGGAGGAAAAAAAAACGTAAAACTTATCGCGATATAGAGTTTTATAGATGACACGGAAAACCATCAACAAAAAGAAATCTTGTCGGTAGTCTGAGTCCGTGATATGTGCACATCGGGTGAAATTTATAAAGTAAAACTAATTTAAATATAGTTTAACCTCATTATTTTGTATTACAACCTACGCGACAAACGACGCTATTCCATGAATTTACTGACAATTTCTTGATTATGTGTTATGATTGTTAAATTTATTTGACAAAACGAACATGAATTCGTTATGACATTCATTGTTATGCGATGGTGATACTCGGATGATTGATAGATGTTGCGATAGATGAGTCCGTTACGATAGTATGTGTATGTAATACTTCTGAAAATTATCATTTATATCATTACTGATGTTGAATGTGATAAACTCCAACGATTATTAGTACAAATTGTAAATAATTGCAGTAATAGAATAATGAAGGAGGCATTCGTAAATAATACCAGTCTAGAATATGGTACTTATTTTGCTACCAACAATGGTAATATGAGCAACAATATTGTTAATTCTGGTCCCAATGCAAGACGCTATGCTGTCTTGAGTACGGAATGGATCAGTGCAATGGGAGAGGAGTTGGGAATTCATCCATTACCAGATCCATTACTTTGCAGACTTGCAGAGGATGCTTCGTATCGGCTGCGAGAAGTCTTGCACGTAAGCAATCTCTGACACAATTAAAATTAAATATCTACAGTCATGTTCCAATATTTAACATTCGATTGTCAATCAATTTAGAAATGTGTCACGAGATTGAAGCACAGCAAACGAAAAAAGCTCACATCTGTAGATGTGAACATAGTTCTTACGACTCTATGTGATGCTGATCCCATACTTGGAGCTCCTGGACAGATGCCAGAGTACTATTCGGAAGCCCGAGTTTTTGTACCTCGTGAGAGGATTATTAATCTTGTGGACCAAGCTACAAACGAGTTAGAGATAATCCAAA
The DNA here is from genome assembly GCA_963969455.1 of Arge pagana. Taxonomy (NCBI): domain Eukaryota; kingdom Metazoa; phylum Arthropoda; class Insecta; order Hymenoptera; family Argidae; genus Arge; species Arge pagana. The sequence continues at coordinate 8,008,422 of OZ018314.1, read as the reverse complement.
CAAACGTACCGTTTTTGACAGGTACAGTGACATTTTGAGTAAACTCTTGAACCAAACTAATTTTTTGCTGTTTACATCGTCATTTTTTTGGTTGCAGAGACAGAATTAAATAATTCAAAAGTAGACGAAATTCGGCTAAATTATGCAAAACGAGCTTTGAAGACTCTGTTCAATGGGTCTCAGAAAACTTTTCAGGTAATAATGAAGGATCAGTATCAATGTGAAAAAGACTCTTTGGAATAATTAATTTTTAAATATTTAATCATTGGCCTAGATAAAACATAGGATGAAAATGCAAATTAATGCAGTGATATTACTCTGGTATAAATTGCACGGTATTGTTCGGTACATAAATTGAAAGAGCAAAAATCAGAAATAACTATATGTTGTTTACAGGTACTCTTGAATGATTGTGCAACAAATACATATTTGGGAGGGCCAGGAGTTGTCGACAAATTAATATCTATTGCTCGTGCATCAATTATATCCACAAATGCTCAATACACTCGAGTAGCTACAAGAACGTGCCAACTAATAATTGCAATTGCTAGTAACAGTGAAACCGTATTTCCTCATCAATTAGATACTGTAAGATTTTTTTTTGCCATTACGCAGTTGGAATTATTGTCCTACTGATTTCTGTCTGTGAATTTATGTAATCAGAATTTTTCTCTTCATTCAAGGTGGATAAGTTGACGGAGTTGTTGCTAGAATTATTATTTGGAAAAAGCATAATAAATTCAAATTTAGAATTGTTATTTAAGGAATCAATTTTGAAATTAATGTTGCGTTGGCCAATGACAGCTCATAGGTATGAATCTATAATGCGAAGAGGATTCTTTGACAAAGATAAACTTATTCGATTATGTTTCTCCTAATTATAGGTTCATGCCAATGTTAGAAGATGTAGTCTTGAAGGAAGAGGCAGAGAGGTCAAGCAACGATGTAAAAAGATTAATGGCTATGGAGATCATAACAAGCGTTGAGCCTGTCTCGCTTTTTCAATGTAACATTCATGCACCTCATTCCTTGAAGAATATTCTACCATACGCTCTTCCAGGAACAATTCTTTGGCAGAAAATAGCTGTAAGTATTAAATCTGATTCGAGTTATTGGTGATTTTACAGCAAATTTCACATTTGGTGTTTTAACAGTTATCAATCTGTGCTCTCTCAAAATCTGGTAAATATTTACTGGATTTGTCCACATTTACTGATCATTTCGGTGACTCTATATTATTTTACCTCGTTTCTACTCAACGCAATTCACCGGCTGTCCATCCTGGAAAGTCGAAGTCAGATCTTCCAATAATTGTGAGGAGTAAAATTAAATATGCAAATATTAAATCCTCACCAAGTGTTAGAGTATCTGGCGACAAACAAGCAGCATTTCCCGATTCCACGCTTCGTGGACCTCGACATGAAATAAGGTTTATAAATTTGGAGACGTTTGATATGAATATATAAAAATTTATTCAAACAAAGTGTATCACAGATATTAATTTATTGTTGTTTTCAGGTTTGCTTTCGCTGGTGGTCGACCTGTTCCACCAAATAATTTGAGGCGGGCTAGTTTGCGAGCCAACTATCAAATTTTGAGAAGCGACTTACGAGCCTCCTTCGCGCTAGTAGCTTGTCGCCGTCTTCTGGTTGTTAAAAATCGTAACAATTCCTCATCACGAAGTTATGATTTGGCTAATACTATTCTGTAATTGACGTTTACAAAATCAGTTGATTGATTCACGTATACTCTACATATTAGTTACATACCAGTGAAAGTTGATTGGTGAACTTGCAAATGAAATGTAAATAATTAGAGACATTGTCTCTGTTGTATGCGCTTATTTATGAAAATTGAGCAGCATGTACGATAATATTCCTTTCCTGGACATAAACTGTATTTTTCAAACATAATTTAATCTTCATCTGTATTACATTGGTCAAAGTGAATCTTGAAGTCCACGAGGTAACTCAGAACGTGGTAATCTATGAGAGTTCAACAAGCAGGTCAGCTTTGTGTGAAATCTCACAGGAACCTGTGTATATAAAATGACGTTGCAAAAAAGCTATAGACGACAACCTGAAAACTTGACTAATTTCAATAACGAGCAATATATCGCTATGATGTTTCGTGATGCTTCCGTGTGTGTAATTTTTTTCTCCTATTTCAATCAATTAGAATAAAATTACTGATTACTCACGTCAGCTAGACAACGTCTACTGAAAATTCTATTTCCATAGAAAAATGTTTCGTTATTTACGTTGACAAGGGAATTCTGCCATTCGCTTTCATTAGAAACAGATCGGGTAGCTAATGGGAATTGCGAAGTACTATGTAATTGGCAACTGCAATAGAAGTTAACAGGTTCAGTTTATCTAACGTACTACTTGTAAACTTTTATATACAAAACATATACCGTGATTCATCTGTTTGTTTTGTGCAAGTAATTTTCTTGTGACTAGGATGATCGTTTTCAATGTTGTCAATTTTCAATGATGGGTGGTCCATAATTGCAAGTACAGAAGTATCATTCTCTGTTGCTTTCGAAATCTTATTGTCATTATTCAGAAGATTTTCATTCACAACAGCTGGCACACTCTTCTTTGTATCCGCGGCGTCTTGAGATGAAGCCTTTGAAAAGTAGTAATTATATGCAGTATTTAGAATTATACATGGCGAGGATGTCATACACTGAAACCTGTAAATTTGCAGAAAACAAGACAGATACTCATTACATAAGGCAGACGATTGTCAAACTCGTTAACATTATTACCGACATCATGATTTCCAACTGAGAAAATTTTGTCAAATTATGGTTACGCGAGTTGAGGGCTTAGGTATCATGATTTCATACCTGATTGTACTTGTCAGTTTTTGAAAATTGGTTTTTACTTGACAATTCAAAGAACTGGATCTTCCGTTTTGTTCCTAAATCATTTATATATATATATATATATATCATGCGAATGAATCGAATAATGTTAACATAATATAATGGTGTTGCTCACTATATTTAAACCAATATTTCTGTATCTTTGAAGCAGCGCTAGATCGGTATGTATCTCTCCATAATTCCAATTTAAGCAAAACTTTTTCTGCTAAAAAAATCCGTCGACTTCCGAAGTGAATCAGGGATCCTACTTCCTCGTCGTTAAAGTTATGCGTCAGAAATATTTTGAAAATCTTGATTGGATCAGAATTTTCTGTCAAAAATGTTATTTGTTGAGGTTTTTACAATTATACGTAAGCAATTTATGTTCCAAAGATAAATGAATTCCGTTTTAAGTTATCTGTCATGAGAATCTACTAACTTGACATTTGTCTGAAGTACCGTTTAAATAACTCGTCATATTTCAACCGAATTGGTAAAGTACAGCGAGCGATTGATAATGCATCTAAGATTCCACTGCAGGCTAATTGTTTTTGAAATTCCTTGGTCATCGTCAACTTGTCAATACTTTGGCGTGGAAGAAGATATTAGAATGAAAGAATAATAAATTAAACTTAATTTTATTTCATCACTCACGATTCTGTTGGTTTTATGCAACGAATGTAGTGTAAATCGTATTTGTCAAGTTCTTTGACCAACGCATCCATACTTTGTTTCAGCTTTGCTAGCCAAGTTTTTTTTTTAATATTATTTCTCCCGTTTGCTTCGGATTCGTTATCGTCGTCTTCAAGTAGCGACAAGATAAAATGATTCTTACAAAGTTTAAACGTTGACAATAATTCAGCGGGTACCTAATATATCAATCTAGCATGAAACTAAAATTTCGTGCCATAGCTACATACCTTTTTTTTCATCAATTACCTTGTCTGTATTTTTACTTAAAATGTCCGTAGTATTATATGTTACTGGACACGAATAGTGATCAATCACAAAAATATCGCCATGCGATTTAATATATTTCTTTTTTTCATCGTTCGATGATTGCAACGTTAATGGAATATCGAGATCTTTTTGAATTCTGTCGACCACACATACCTGAAATTTTTTGGACTATAGTCATTAATTTTATTTATGTATATCCTCTTCTCAATAAAAAATTTGCTAACGTCATTCAATGCTGGAAACAGATCTCCTTCGATGACGGATATGCGTTGTTGGTATGAGGACAGTGCTGAAGATGTTGAAGGGGATATCACAGTAAGCCCTTCCTCCTCGGTTTGCAATCGACCAGCATGTAAGTATTCTTTTATAAAATGAGACTGTAATCGTTCATTGACATAATTAATGCTCAATTGTTCGATGCTGTTTTTAGAAAAGTATTCAAATCCGAAGATATCTAGTATTCCTATAGTAGAAAGTACAATATTCCATATAGATATTTCAGGTATATTCAGATGAGGCGATTGTATCGGCAAATTACCGAGTAATTTTGAATTTTCATGACTGCATGCCAGTATGGCGTTTATACGATTAACCAGCCAATGAAACAGTCGTTGATACAGGTACCTAATAATGCTATATAATCTGCCTTTGCATGCTTCAACGCTACCAATAGCCCGACGATAATTTGAACGTCTCCGCAGTCGGCTTTGAGCACTGATCAAAGTCGTTGTTAATAATTCTTGTAACTCAGATGTTGATAATATTATCAAGTCGCAAGCTGCTTCCAGTCCTTCGACGGACTCTGAGTAATACATATCAATTTAGAAATTATTCTCAATCGACTTTCTCATACTACTCCATGACGAATGTTAACAATTGATTTATGGTCAATAGTTGTGTGTGGCATCAGAAAATACTGGCCTACCTTTTTTACCACTATCAACATTGCAAACAGCCGTTGCTTTCTCTTCGAACTCGATATTTCCTAGATGTATAAGTACAGCTAGGACTTTGATTAATTCGCTGCTTTGTGTTGTTTCAATACCCAAACGATTCATAGCATCGATTGTATTTCTATACCATTTCACGTGGTCCTCATGTGTTATACCAGCAACAGTATTCACGATTGTGTAAGCCGAATTTCTACGTAATTTTAGCATGTCTAATTCTGTTTCAGATGCGCCAGCTAGAATCTAAAATATTCCAATTATTCGTAATCATATGGATTAGTCGGTGAAATCGTTATAAACAAGTCATCGGACATATGCTTTATACATCGACAAACCTGATTGAAAATATGAAAATTATTTCGTCCACTGGTGACTCTAGTTTGCTCCAGTAAAAAAGAATTGAGCACGGCACCGGCTATCACATTGTTGACGTATTGCAGTTGAACAAGTTGTCCATGTCTAGAACTATGCATATTTCTTTCCGTACTTGCTGTACCAAAGGCGGATATTAACGAGCAAGCACTACCAATTTTTGAGAGCATTGACGATACACTATCTCCGTCACATTCCGAAGATACAAGAAAGTTTAGGACACTTGATGCAGAAAACGTTTTTCCAGATCCACTATCACCGCTAATCAGGATCATTTGATGGATACTTCCCAAGTCTCGAACGAGCTTGAATCGAGCGTATGCTGCCACAGCGAATACGTGGGGCTCGCATTCCGTTCGAGGGATATTAATTGGTTCGCCGTTCTGTTTGTAACGTTCCTGGTTGTAGAGATTCGAAATGGGATGATTTGGATTGAGAGCCAATAGCAGTGGTCCCACCCAACTGTAAATCTTTCCTTTTCCATAGCGATGTAAGAGATACTGAATAACTAAAAGTGTGTTAAAAAATCAGATTAGTTAGGAAATAACTCCAATTGAGAATGATCCTGTAACTTTGTTTCGATAAATCGTGAATCTAACTTACACCACGGACATCATAATTATTACACGAATATTGGAGTTATTCCCACGTATCGAGTATAACGCTGTAAAAAAATTATACCCACCGAGCTCTTGATCATCAGGTATATCAGCCAGGTTATTGAAGTCGTGGGCGATGAGAAATTCCATCCCCTACAGTTTAATATAAATATTTGATTGACACAAGACGTGGAAATAACACCATTGCAATTATAAACTAAAGCAACCTTTGTTGTTCCATTCATTCTAGCTTGATTAGATTCCAGAAATATACATATAATGGTAGAAAATTTCCCTGTAATTTTCAAATATACGAATTTCTGGTTCAAATAAATTTACATTTATATGTAAATGTATTATGGTGTGAGCTATCTAGTAGGCTATGAAACAAAACAACTAATAAACTGCATGTACTTGTTTGTATATAACTATTCTGTGGTTAGGCAACTGTCTTCATGAGGTCACCTCAGGTCGTACAGTACTCAGTATGTATTTTCAGTAAATATTATTCACTAATTTTGGGCCAACAATTTTCTGAATCGCATGCACCAGTGATGAGCAAGATTAAGAACAATCGATAATATTTCTTGAATATTTTATTACAATAAAGTGAAAAGTATTAATGGAAAAATAATTTTGTTCAGATATTTTGTATGCTTTTTAAGGTATTTGTGTACATGTAATTTTTATATTGTTGTTATAAAACCTGCCATGCATTATAATACCTAAGGATAGTCAAGATTTCGGTCGCCATCATTAGTACAAGCAAACAAATTATTTTCTCGAATGTTGTTGTAGCGGGATTAGGAATCATGGCGAGAATGTTTTTTGAACAAATCTGATGTGATTTGAAAATACTCTTTTCGCAGCATGTTAATGTTCTATGTATATTTTTTGACAATGTAACCCAATGTTATGTTTACAAAAACAAAGCTATATAAGAAAGAAGAATGGCATAATGTATATAAATGGATGTAATATTCAGGAATGATACTGACGTTGCTGTTACGATAACATAACTTGTCGAACTTTCACAAGCTTTAAAACAGTTTTCTTATGATCGAAGAACATTTTGCATTAAAATGGTTGAAATATGTTGCAGAAAAAAAATTCTCGTAAAGAGTTGCTTGTGCAGTTGATTTTTCGGACGAAGTGCATCTCAAGTTACACGCTCCCTGTATTCCTACTCCACTTATAAAAACCTCGTTAAACACATCAAAATTAATCATTACTGAATGTGGAATGTTATCGAAATTATATTTGAATGGATTAGAGTTTTGGAACGATTTCCTGTAATTTTTTTATCTGTTGCCACTGAACAACTAATTTTGAGTAAAGTTTTGCAAGAATCTCTGAGAGTCTCGAATCGTTTGTTCCAGACGTTCTTTAGTTGCTGAAGAATTTTTTTGTTTCAACCTTTCTTTTGCGGTAACTATAGCAGTTTTATAACCAGTTACATTATGGAATATTTTAATATGTTTGTCACCAGATACAAGAACATATTCACCCAGTGCATCAAAGAGCAGCCCAGTGATTGGACCTAAAACGAAGATAAACGCATTATTTTCGAAGCTCCAATTAGTACGTGGATTATATGTATCTATATAATCCACAACACAACGGAAATATAAACATTATATTTCGCACCATTGAAAACATCCGGAATGGTGATATCCAATACGCCAGTTAAAGCAGAATAAAACGACAAGGAACTACCATGAGCGATAACAATAACTTCAGCATTAGGTGAGACTGCAAGCCGAGCATTGGAGCCACCAGGCCATGTGCCAGAGATCAACAATCGGGCACTTTCTCCTCTCTTATAGTCAACTGAAATTAAAGTATTCATAATCCTGGTTCATTGTATCTCAGGTAATTAAATTTAGTGCGATGAATACTATAATATATCTATACTTTTAGTATCGTAGAGGTGGAATGTTCCGTCCTTTGAAACACTAGCTATGAAACTGGTATCTCCGTTAAATCCAAAGTCATAAACGCCGGACGTATGACCACCAAGTTCAAATGCTCTGGAAACTTGTTTAAAGTCTCCTGCTTTGGTGAATTCTACTTCCCATACTTTTAAGTCGGGAGCAAATCCTGAAAAAAAATTGTTAATGAATGGTCAGTTCTTGACAAACAAGCAAATACAAGGAACTACATTTTGAAGCAATGTTGTGATGATAATTCCATCATCGGGCATTCAACAATAAGTACCTGATGCAACGAGAAAACGACCACACGGTGAGATTTGAGCACGATGTGTCGACATTAGATACGTATCGATAGTTGCTAATACCTGCCCCTTCAAATCCCAAACTAAAAGCTGTGTGGTATTGCTACAAGTCATAATGTAACGTCCATTGCACGCGATGTCCATTCCAATCACATCATCATCGTGTTTCTAGGATTGAAATTATTTCATTGATGAATTAGATTAGCATGGCATTCCGGTAACTTGAGCATTCAGCTGCGTTATAATGTACGATTATTCTCGGCTTATTCTGCATGCCGAACAAATTTGTTATCAAATTTTTAATCACCTTTGGAAATTCTGCAGCTTTGGTAACTGAAGCAACAAAGCCGTCTGGTTTCTTCGTAACTTTATAAACCTCAATGGTGTTTGCTATTGCTTTATGTATAACAAAAGCTTTGCTATCGGGTGACCAACGAACAAGCGTCGCATGATCGTATTCGACATTGACCCGTACAGATTTTTTGTCCTTTGATGCGAGGTCCTTCATACACCATATCAGTACGGTGCGATCTGCAAAATGGGAAAATATATTATTACGGGTTTAAAATATTTGGATCCTTAATGGCATACGATGATTCAAGTTACGTATCATTTTTATTGGTTCTTATAAGCGAAAACTGAATGCAGTATCTATTTGAAGGAGACGTACATTTCCCCACACAAACACTTGTCTAGAAAGCTAAGAAACATTGTAACCAGCACAATAATTCTGTTACATCAAGTAGGCATATCACAATTTCATTCGATAATTACCAGTACAATCATACAAATTCATAATTGAGTTTATTATTAATATTGATTGTAATGATGTCATTAATAAGTTACAGGTAAAGCGATGAATGTTCCAGTAATTATTAGTTTTATTTGAAAATATAAAATTACATTTTTGTGCATATACATTGGCTGTGAATAGTTCACAGAAATTTTCACAAGTCTATCTACCTACTACTGGTTCGCAATATGATACAATTACGGTTTGACGATGATAATTAATTACCAATATCCTCATTTGTCGAACAACCTGCCATTTTTGCGAATTTTTCCATTCTGTGTTGTTATTAACGAATTCGATTCATCAAAGATTGACGATTGATAGATGATACTGGAAGTTTTGTGTTAAATGACATCACAGCGATGAATAAATATACCATGAGCTGATCTTTGCAACAATCATATATTTGAGTTTTGATCAACTTACAGTGATACAAATGAAATTCATGTAACGATTATATGCCTTACGAAATACATAGGAAGAAGCATCGGATTACAATATCAGTGTCCAAAAGATTCATAATTTGTTCGCGAAAATAGAAGAGCCATTTTAAATATAATCTTTTCAGTGTATTCGGTATTCAGAATCAATTCCTTTATCTGTTATTTTTAGTGTCTGATTAAACTAGTGATACTGCGGCTCGCTTGTTGTGAAGAATTACATTGTTTCAGTCATTATTTTGGCAGAGTTTGTGTCAATGTAAATATGAGTGGTCACGATTTTTGACGCTTGTTGTTATTTGGAAATTGGAAACAAATAAGACAATCCTTGATGTAGAATTGGTAATCATGATTAATTCGACATGGCAGAATCCCGTCCACCGTGACAGAGAACAAGACATCATCGTGAATTGTGTTGTTACAGGTCTAGTCCAGTGAAATAACAATTTCATTCGTTTTACAATATCTGTCTATATGATAAAACATTTTACCAATTAAAGTATTTGGTATGAAAATTATTCTCTATTCATGCAGTTAATTGTGTTCGAAATTAAAAATTGAGACGTTATCAAGTGATTTACAATATTTACTTTCTGCGATAGGACTCCGCAATTAATTGCAAAATTATATTCCGAAGACGAATAGGATGGTTTCAATATTAGATTCACTGATTTTTTTTCTGAATGGTCACCATTACTACCAAGTACAATCCAGTGTGAATGATCCGCAAAACTCAGTCTGTTTGATTTGTGTTGACTGACATACGTGACCAGTGTGATTTTGAACAACAAACGCCATGAACGTACGATAATCGAATATTTTATAGTGGTTAAAGACAAATGTGAAACATCTTTGATACGATATTATTCAATATGTATCATAGCGATATTTCACCGAGTCGTTCTCTTTGTTTCATTTTTTCATTGTTAAATGAATTTGTTTAAGGACTGAAAAGTCATGTTCCAACATCGTTCTTAAATTTTAAAAAGACGACGTAACGTATGAAATTTTACTAATTGAAGAATATTTGTAGAGAACGCGTGGGACTTTTATTTGTATTATTGAAATACGTCGTCCTGAAATTATATTGTTCTCAGTCTGTATGGGTGTATCACCGAAACCTACATTGGACTTTGCATAGTTTTGATATGTAAGATGCTACTGTGACTGATTTAATGAATTCAAATCGATAGGTTTGTCAATTAACCAAATCAAATAAAATATGATACAATGAACAAAATATTGCGTGTAAGCAGCATGTGCTAGTTACTCGTTATACGTTGCTTGAGCATTACTTGACATCACTTTGTCATCTATGCCTTTTATTCGGAGGTGGCATAAGATCGCTATCGTCTTCCGAAAATCTATGCTCCTTAATGAAATCTAAAAGTCGATCCGTGGTCACAGGATCGCGAATGCTTTGAAATACAGCTTGAGCCGTATTGTATGAATTTGGAAAGGTTTTATCAATTCGTTCTCTCATAAATAACCATTGTCCGTTTTCGTAATTGCATTCTATGATCTTGCTATGCAAATCTTTAGTTGCTCTAGTGATTTTCATTTGACCAAAAGGAACATCAAGTCCGCCAACGAATAAGTGTCCAACTTTTCGCGGTAGTATTCCTTCTCCGGACTCCATTATAATTTTTAATTTAAAATCTACAGAATTCATGGACTGCGGTTTCCACTTCAAAACTTCTGACGATTGGCCTGGCTTGTAGGGTTCCTTAGATGGCTGGAAAATCAAACCATCTGGTTCGTGACCTAACTGTTTGGCGAATTTATCGCTCAGCAAACTAGCGGCTTGTGTTACGTCCCAGAATTGCTTTAATCTAACGCTAAATGGCTCCCGTTCTCGACGCAATCTTCCTTCTTTCAGAGCTCTGTGCCTACCACCCATTATCTCTTTCTCAATAATATTATAACGTTCTGGATAGAAAGACATTTGGCTGACGTCCCTGCCATCATATGTGACTACGTCGTATGCTAAGTACCTAGGATATTCTTTACCCTCTGCTTTATCAATAACCATTTCCTGCAAATAAAAATAACAACCAGTAAATTTATCTTTCATTATTACTGATTTACATGAAAATTTGTAAAAATCCTGAGGCCGCTCACCCCATCAAGTAACGTATCCCGCAGAAGTCTTTTAGTGTCTCTAAGATGAGGAAACGTCAAGCCCTCTACTTGAAAAACGCTATTACCTCTGTCTATGAAGAATATCTCGTTATCTCCTTGTATCAGCATCATATACCTAGATAAATATACAGTAAGAAAGCAGAAACACAAGGATATCAGAATATGTCTAACCTGGTGCCATCAGCTTTCCAGGAGACTCGATATGGCTTTTGACTCAAGAATCTAATGTTTGCTGTATCCATAGATACTGGCTGACTTCCAGGAAAGCCGCTACTTTCCCAGCGACACATTTCTTGGACACGACTCTGAATTCCAGATAATTTCGGTTGTTCTTCCAGAGGCGTGACTCCAGGTACACCGGCCATAAATATTGGGTTTTTATTTCGATGTTCACGTTTCTTTTTTTTGCCAGTTTTGTTATTCGTATTTATGTCAGTACTCGAACCTTCGTCCTGATCTCCAATATCTGAATCGTCATACTCCAAACACCATGCTGGTTGCGCGGGGGGTGGTGGCGCATCTTCTATGTCATCGAATCGTCTGAATAACTCACAGATATAATCTTTTTTGTAAATACCTGGTGGTCGTGCGGTAGCAAATTCTGCTATGCCTGCATCTACGCTTGTTTCATCGTTCTCCACGAGGTAACTTATAATCATAAACCCTGTTCTATTGAATCCATGTGTACAATGAACGCCGATTAGTTCCAAGGGATTGTGTGCGATGAAATTTTTACATAATTGAACAAAAGTTGATGTCTGTTCTTCTGACGGGGTTTCGCCGTGTCCCTTACATTGAAATTTTAAATATCTGCAACTGTTAGCTTCGACTTGTCGTTTATCATAAAATCTTGAAGTATTTGTCAGATCGATCCACAAGCCTAATTTCATTTTTTGGCTTTTGAGGGAAGCAAACAGCATATCAATAGTGAATCGACATTGTTCTGGAACCTGACTGTCATATCGCGCGTCAAGAGGTGTTTTAAAGGCAAGGAATTTGTTTTGGATAAGTTTGACTGCTTTGCGAGGACAATAAAGCCACCGCGGGGGTACTGGTCCTGGATCTTTGTTATCCTTCCAGCCTGACATCTGAAGAAAATTATACTTCATATAACAATATGCAATGCTTATACCAATAAATCTTAAGAAAAACTGGTTTGAATAAAAATTGAGGAACAACAGGCAATGCTTGAAAAGTTTTTAAGAACATTGAAATGGAATTCTAATGGCAAAACTGAAGTGGCAATAGTACTCAGCTCAATCTAACCTATGTTTGTTATTGGTAAAGTCACACTACGATCTTCGGAAAGACTGAATAGTCGAGTAAATTTGAAAAAACACAGCTACTCAAGTTTGAAGCCACTTTCGTAACTTTCGATCGAACTGAGTCAAAAATAACAGGGAACAAATATATCGATAATTCTGACTTACCTTCGAGGAACAAGGAAATATATCGTTGACAATTTTTTGACACAAGTCAACATAAGCTCGACATAACCTATATAACTGAATATTTCGATATAATCGCAACCCAAGGTACAACTGTCACGCGTGACTGTGAGTATGAAGGCAGGTGAGGATTGCAAATAAATAGGTATTACAGTATTAATAATATTATACACATTTTAGGGTAAAACGTTGAGAAGAGAATCGGATTAATGACAAATTGCGAACTGACAGCGGACAGAGATGGCAGCCATTTTGTACTACGTGCGACAACCGCGTGTCGCACACGGACGTACATCAGTGTTTCCAACCTTCGCAGCACGCATATCTTTAGAAGATGGTTCAAAATTTCTTTAGATTTCGTTGGTTGGTACATTTGCTAGAGGAAAACGAAACTGAGAAATCAATTTTCTTTTTGATGAAACTATACAAGCAGTAAAATTCGTAAATAAAGAAAAACGAAAAAAATATAAACTAACAGTAAACAAAATTTATTAAAACCACTCAGGCAAACCATAGCGACCCAAACTCCTAACCCAAGTCATTTCCCTGTACTCCAATCTACCGAACTCTCATCCCAAGCAAATATAGGAACTTAGGTTCAGAAAAAATTAGGAAAAAAAAGAGAGACGAACAGAAGCTGCTCTGTCCTTGTAGCACATCCTGTAAGAGCAATTCCCCATAATGGCGAAAAATGAAAAATAAAAATGGCTCGGCTTACCCCCACAATAGCCGATTCCAGACCTGTATCTGCAATTGCTATCATTAATGCCTGCTAAAGAAATTTGTAAGTTGTAACCACTCTATACCACGGTCGTACATACAGGTCTTGCAACGAAGTCAATTTTGTACAATGCGGCATGGTTTTCTTAGGGGCTGTACTGAAATTACGTAAAGCATTTATAACGACTTTTAGCCCCCCCCCCCCGCCCCCCATATTGTACGTCATATTTGTTTATTCTCAGGAATTTTAGCATATTATTTTCAAACTCCTTTCATAATTATTAACTCTATAGTATATGTTCCCGTGAATTTGTACTGACAAAGAAAAGTCCTCTCTGACGTTGAAGTGATCTGTTACCAAGAACGGCCGCATAGCGTTTCTTTCAGAATAGTAAAATCAAGTAAAAGATAGGCTATAGTCAAGTCAGGCGCGTGAAGTTTTATTTACATTTTTTAATCAATCGCCAAAAACTTTTTTATTCATGTCGATATGAATGACGTACAAGTTTTGAGGACCCCCTTCCCCGTACCATAATAAAGGGTAACACTCTGATTTGACCCTCTTCCCTGCCCCCTTAACTATCTGACGTAATTCAAGTACGGCCCATTATTGTCTCGTCACTTACAAGGAAACCTTGCGAACCCGAACTCACCGATTTCAATGATTTTGATATATGTTGTAGAACATCGAAAAATAAGAGACACGTATTTTTTTATACGTGCTCTTAAGCCCATTTAGGGGTGAAATCTACCCTCAAAGCTCACCCTCAAAAAGTCTTTTTTCGAAATATCTCTGCTTCTAATTGGTATTTCGCGACGGAACAAAATGGAAAATGCTCTTTGCGGCAAGGCGGAGCTACTAGACATTGTTATGCCCACGAGGGTTGCAACCCCTATTTTTTATACCGGAAAAACCACATTTTTCGAAGATATTTTCGTTGTACTGATTCTAATATTGACTTGAAAATTGAAAAATAAATATTCTGAGTTGTGAAATAAAGTAAATAAGTTTACGTGTTCGAGGATTTCGCGTTAACTACCCCCAAACACGGTTACTACCCCTTCAAACATTGGTCATCTGCAATAATGAAAAAAATGTTTTTCTCAAGAGAAATACGAATGAGATATGTTTTGAGAGACACGTATTTTGTTATACGTGCTCTTAAGCCCGTTTAGGGGGTGAAATCTACCCTCAAAGTTCACTCTTAAAGTCTTTTTTCGAAATATCTCTGCTTCTAATTGGTATTCCGCGACGGAACAAAATGAAAAATGCTCTTTGCGGCAAGGCGGAGCTACTAGACATTGTTATGCCCACGAGGGTTGCAACCCCTATTTTTTATACCAGAAAAACCACATTTTTCGAAGATATTTTCGTTGTACTGATTCGAATATTGACTTGAAAATTGAAAAGTAAATATTCTGAGTTGTGAAATGAAGTAAATAAGTTGACGTGTTCGAGGATTTCGCGTTAACCCTCCCCAAACACGGTTACTACCCCTTCAGACATTGGTCATCTGCAATAATGAAGAAAATGTTTTTCTCAAGAGAAATACGAATAAGATATGAATTGAGATATCGAATATCTTATATTTAAAGTCATTTATCACGAGGCAATAATTTCTTCATAAAATGAATCATCTTGGTCAAGATAAACTATGATTCGCGAGTGATTTTTTATTCCATCAATTCGTCTTTTCGTCCGATAATTTTTTACGATACTGCTTATCAGTTTCGATTATTCGTTTCGTTACTCATCGGTCGGGTATATATGTCGTAAAACTCCATGCTCGGGAATAAGTGTAGTCTTTTAGAAGCATTGAGTAGGTTTGTTCCTCCATCCGGACTCAACAATGAGAATCAATCCTTTGACTGTTATACATTTATTATCCGCGTTTTTTCAAAATATTCAAATACAAGATGGAACGGCCAATCATAGAGAAATGGAGTTAGCAGAATCGATTAAAGATATACTGTTAAGTGCCACAAATGATTTCAATGACGTAGATATGATTATCGAAGAGACATTACATTTTCAAGAACAGTACAAAGATCACGCAGCAAAAATAGTTGAAGATACAATACAGCATCATTTTCCTGATTCTGTTGAAGCACCAACGAATCATTGTACAGAATGCTGTTCGTGGTAATCAGAAGTTATCAACTTCGGAAAATCGTATTCATATTATGTACATATAAAAATACTCAAATATTCGAAATCAATTTGGTTTTTTCAAAGTAAAGTGCTCACAGGTCTCATTTTTGATTTTTTATTTCAACAATTATGGAAATCAGGTTCAGCTGCACATGTACTGACCCAGAAAACTTCAATACAAAAAACTAGAACTAATTCTATTGCGAATGAATATTTTTCAAATTCTTAATTGAAAGTGTATTATTCTATAAATTCATGACAATAATGGTAATCTTCATAGAAATGTTTGAAACATAATGATTTCTTACACCAGCCGCATCGTATCATAGCAATATTCTCACATCCGCTTATTCCGCATCGTATGTCGCACGAATCCCCGAAACTAAAATCTACGGGATTAACGAATTCCTGTGGTTTTTCATCAATATAACCACTTTTGTACCAGGAATATTTAAAAAGATTTTCATATCGTGGTGAAGATAGCTGATTGTGGGCTAAAGATTGGAGTTTGATAATGTTATTCCTCAAATGCAGATTTAAATCGTAATTCATTAAAATTACATTATCAGAAATACGTCGAACATAATTTTTCCATATGCGAAACCCAAACACATCAAGTGGTTGTATTTTTCCTGTTGTACCGGTTGGTATTTTTTTTATAGTTATTATTTTGTTTTCCGGCATTGTTTCCTGTATTACTGCATCGCAGTGTCCACTCCATGAATCAAGTAACAATACAGAGTGATGACCCACATTCGGATAAAATACTTGTTCTAACCAAATCTTAAAAAGGTCTGAAATTACAAGATATTCTTATAAAATCATTCAATTAATCATAGTTTGGTGATAATAATTATTGTGAGTGTGCTTACTTGTAGTTAACTTTCCAGATGTAGATGCCTCCGCATGTACATTATCTGCACGGAATAATGTTGTTTGTACGATAGGGCCGAATCGACCACTTGGCTCCTTTAACACCAGAAAAAGAGGTGATAGGAGTTTTCCTGTAGCTGATATAAGTGGTTGAATGGTATAACTGTGAGTTGTCGACGAAACTGACTGTACTAAACATTGCACTTGCTTCTCTCCTTCAACAGCTAACGTTCTTCCAGAGTGCATTTCCAATTGGAATCCACTTTGATCTGAATTATATAAATTCTCAACTCCAATTATAGGTATAGTTGTTTTAATGTCAGTTACAAACTGATTTGCTTTACTTTTGAGTTCTGACTCACTGTCCAAAGTTTTTCTAGTGACAAATTTATTTATTTTTCTTGATACTATTCGATGGGCTTTTTTAAACTTCAAAAGCCAACTTTCAGAAGCCTTGAATCTGAAATCTTCAGAGCCAATTTCTTTTTGAGCGTGCAAAGCCCATCGCCGTAAATCTCGATCATGAATAATTGAACCACCTTCAAGAGCAGCATTGAAATTATCTAATACATGTTGACAAATTCGTGCAATTTTTTCCCTGTAGGTACCACCCTTATTTATCTTGTTAGCCCAACGATGTAGTTGAGTTTTAGATTTGACTTTTCTGAATCTTCTTTGTACAGTTTCGATTTTCAAGTTTTTATTTTTCCCACTTCTCCAATAATCCAGTGCTCTCTGTTTATAGTCAAAACTCACTTCTTCTTCATCATCTGTACAATGATTTGTTGGTGCTTCAACAGGATCAGGAAAATGATGCTGTATTGTATCTTCAACTATTTTTGCTGCGTGATCTTTGTACTGTTCTTGAAAATGTAATGTCTCTTCGATAATCATATCTACGTCATTAAAATCATTTGTGGCACTTAACAGTATATCTTTAATCGATTCTGCTAACTCCATTTCTCTAT
>OZ018314.1:7928738-7990697 GCA_963969455.1 Arge pagana | reverse complement strand
ATGTGAGCCCTGATCGGTAATGGGCTGATGTATGGTGCTTGCGGAAGATACGTCGGAGCCCCACCGACGGATCCTCCCAATGGTGTCGTGTAGCAGTTGTAATAATGACCACCGCCGTGGATGAGCCGTGCAGTCTCCCAGAAGGCCAACGTTCGTATTTCGTCGTTAGCTGGAAGAAGAAGAAGAAGCCAGGTCGGTAACGCAGCAACAACGCGACTGGGTACTTACAAGGAAACCTTGCGAACCCGAACTCACCGATTTCAATGATTTTGATATATGTTGTAGAACATCGAAAAATAAGAGACACGTATTTTTTTATACGTGCTCTTAAGCCCATTTAGGGGTGAAATCTACCCTCAAAGCTCACCCTCAAAAAGTCTTTTTTCGAAATATCTCTGCTTCTAATTGGTATTTCGCGACGGAACAAAATGGAAAATGCTCTTTGCGGCAAGGCGGAGCTACTAGACATTGTTATGCCCACGAGGGTTGCAACCCCTATTTTTTATACCGGAAAAACCACATTTTTCGAAGATATTTTCGTTGTACTGATTCTAATATTGACTTGAAAATTGAAAAATAAATATTCTGAGTTGTGAAATAAAGTAAATAAGTTTACGTGTTCGAGGATTTCGCGTTAACTACCCCCAAACACGGTTACTACCCCTTCAAACATTGGTCATCTGCAATAATGAAAAAAATGTTTTTCTCAAGAGAAATACGAATGAGATATGTTTTGAGAGACACGTATTTTGTTATACGTGCTCTTAAGCCCGTTTAGGGGGTGAAATCTACCCTCAAAGTTCACTCTTAAAGTCTTTTTTCGAAATATCTCTGCTTCTAATTGGTATTCCGCGACGGAACAAAATGAAAAATGCTCTTTGCGGCAAGGCGGAGCTACTAGACATTGTTATGCCCACGAGGGTTGCAACCCCTATTTTTTATACCAGAAAAACCACATTTTTCGAAGATATTTTCGTTGTACTGATTCGAATATTGACTTGAAAATTGAAAAGTAAATATTCTGAGTTGTGAAATGAAGTAAATAAGTTGACGTGTTCGAGGATTTCGCGTTAACCCTCCCCAAACACGGTTACTACCCCTTCAGACATTGGTCATCTGCAATAATGAAGAAAATGTTTTTCTCAAGAGAAATACGAATGAGATATGTTTTGAGAGACACGTATTTTGTTATACGTGCTCTTAAGCCCGTTTAGGGGGTGAAATCTACCCTCAAAGTTCACTCTTAAAGTCTTTTTTCGAAATATCTCTGCTTCTAATTGGTATTCCGCGACGGAACAAAATGAAAAATGCTCTTTGCGGCAAGGCGGAGCTACTAGACATTGTTATGCCCACGAGGGTTGCAACCCCTATTTTTTATACCAGAAAAACCACATTTTTTGAAGATATTTTCGTTGTACTGATTCGAATATTGACTTGAAAATTGAAAAGTAAATATTCTGAGTTGTGAAATGAAGTAAATAAGTTGACGTGTTCGAGGATTTCGCGTTAACCCTCCCCAAACACGGTTACTACCCCTTCAGACATTGGTCATCTGCAATAATGAAGAAAATGTTTTTCTCAAGAGAAATACGAATAAGATATGAATTGAGATATCGAATATCTTATATTTAAAGTCATTTATCACGAGGCAATAATTTCTTCATAAAATGAATCATCTTGGTCAAGATAAACTATGATTCGCGAGTGATTTTTTATTCCATCAATTCGTCTTTTCGTCCGATAATTTTTTACGATACTGCTTATCAGTTTCGATTATTCGTTTCGTTACTCATCGGTCGGGTATATATGTCGTAAAACTCCATGCTCGGGAATAAGTGTAGTCTTTTAGAAGCATTGAGTAGGTTTGTTCCTCCATCCGGACTCAACAATGAGAATCAATCCTTTGACTGTTATACATTTATTATCCGCGTTTTTTCAAAATATTCAAATACAAGATGGAACGGCCAATCATAGAGAAATGGAGTTAGCAGAATCGATTAAAGATATACTGTTAAGTGCCACAAATGATTTTAATGACGTAGATATGATTATCGAAGAGACATTACATTTTCAAGAACAGTACAAAGATCACGCAGCAAAAATAGTTGAAGATACAATACAGCATCATTTTCCTGATCCTGTTGAAGCACCAACAAATCATTGTACAGATGATGAAGAAGAAGTGAGTTTTGACTATAAACAGAGAGCACTGGATTATTGGAGAAGTGGGAAAAATAAAAACTTGAAAATCGAAACTGTACAAAGAAGATTCAGAAAAGTCAAATCTAAAACTCAACTACATCGTTGGGCTAACAAGATAAATAAGGGTGGTACCTACAGGGAAAAAATTGCACGAATTTGTCAACATGTATTAGATAATTTCAATGCTGCTCTTGAAGGTGGTTCAATTATTCATGATCGAGATTTACGGCGATGGGCTTTGCACGCTCAAAAAGAAATTGGCTCTGAAGATTTCAGATTCAAGGCTTCTGAAAGTTGGCTTTTGAAGTTTAAAAAAGCCCATCGAATAGTATCAAGAAAAATAAATAAATTTGTCACTAGAAAAACTTTGGACAGTGAGTCAGAACTCAAAAGTAAAGCAAATCAGTTTGTAACTGACATTAAAACAACTATACCTATAATTGGAGTTGAGAATTTATATAATTCAGATCAAAGTGGATTCCAATTGGAAATGCACTCTGGAAGAACGTTAGCTGTTGAAGGAGAGAAGCAAGTGCAATGTTTAGTACAGTCAGTTTCGTCGACAACTCACAGTTATACCATTCAACCACTTATATCAGCTACAGGAAAACTCCTATCACCTCTTTTTCTGGTGTTAAAGGAGCCAAGTGGTCGATTCGGCCCTATCGTACAAACAACATTATTCCGTGCAGATAATGTACATGCGGAGGCATCTACATCTGGAAAGTTAACTACAAGTAAGCACACTCACAATAATTATTATCACCAAACTATGATTAATTGAATGATTTTATAAGAATATCTTGTAATTTCAGACCTTTTTAAGATTTGGTTAGAACAAGTATTTTATCCGAATGTGGGTCATCACTCTGTATTGTTACTTGATTCATGGAGTGGACACTGCGATGCAGTAATACAGGAAACAATGCCGGAAAACAAAATAATAACTATAAAAAGAGGATCCGTTTCCGGTGTGAGAGTGAGCGAGTGAAAGAATTTGACGTGTGGGAAAAAGTGCGAATATTGGAAGGAAAGAGGAGGGGAAAGAAAGCAGGAAAGGCGGGGAGCCGGGAGGGAGAGTGAGGAGAGAGAACAGGTAGAACGGCAGGTGAGGAGAGAGAGAAGAGAAGGTGGGAACAGATAAAGAAGGTGAGGCAGGGAGATTGAGGTTAGGAGCGACGCGGGAGTGGGGGGCGCGGGAGAAGAGAAGCGTAGGCGCGAGAGTAGACCGACGAGAGCGCCGTACACGGCCAGCGGGGAGAAAGAGAAGTACGAGAGAGTCGACGCAGGTAGCGATTAGACGGTTGGTATGAGTGAGAGGAAAGGAGAGGAGGGGGAGAAGAAGAGGGGGAGAAAGACGAACGTGGAGAGGTTAACGAGGGCCAGGAGCGAGAGTCGGGAAAGGATAGGAGGAATTAGGGAAATGTGGAGACGGAAAAAGGAGAGGGAAGAGGAGGAGCAAGAGAGAGCTTTCCAAAGGGGCGGGAATGTGACAAGGTCACCGGAAAAGAGAGAGGAGGAGGGGGTGTGCGAGGCGATGAGGAGACTAGGGGAGGAGATAAGAAAGCAGGTAAGGGAGGAATTGAGGGAGGAGATGAGAGAAGAGATGAGGAAGGAGAGGCAGGAGTGGAAGAGTGCAGAGGAGGTGAGAGAGCAGGAGTGGAGGGCAGAGGTACAGAAGCTGAGAGAGGAGATGAGAAAAATGAAGGAGGGATGGAAGAAAGAGAAAGAGGAATGGGAGAAGGGAAGAGAAGGCAGAACAGGTGAGAGGAGGAGCGGGATGGAGGGGGAGGGGGAGGCCGATGGAAGGTTTAGGAGAACGGAGGTGGAAGAGGAGAGAGACGGAGAGGAGGAGGAAGGGTGGACCATGGGGAGAGGGCGAGAAAGGGGGATAGAAAGGAAAGTGAAGGAGATGGAGGAAAGAATAGAACGAAATGAGAGAGAGGAGAGAAGGAAAAATGTAATAATCAAGAGGGTAAAGACGAGAGGCACGGCAAGGGAGACAGCAGAAGAAGTGCTGGAGAGAATAGGGGCGGAAGTGAGGATAGTGGGAGTGAAAGAGATAGGTAGAAGAAGAGCAGAAGGGGAGGAAACGATGCTAGAAGTGAAGCTAGAGGATGAGGAAGCGAAGAGAGAGGTTATGAACAAAAAAAGGAACCTCCAGGGGAGGAATGAATGGATAGGGGATGACTGGACATGGAAGGAAAGGAGAATGCAGTGGATGCTAAAGAGGAAAGCGGTAGAGGAGATGAAGAAAGGAAGAAGAGTGAGGGTAAGGTACGGGAGGATAATTGTGAATGGAAGCTCATGGATCTGGGACGAGGAGAGAGAGATGCTCAGGAAGGGATGGGAAAGGGAGGAGGGGAGGGGGGCAGAAGCAGAACAGAGAGAAGAAGAAGGGGAGAATAGGAAGGAAAAAAACTAGGAAGGCAGGGCAGGGAGAAGGTGCGGGATGGGAGCTGGAAGATCGGCTTTTGGAACGTGGCAGGGGTGTTGAACAAAGATAAAGAATTCTGGAGGGAGATAGGGAAGTGGGAGGTGATCGTAATGATTGAAACATGGCTGGAAGAGAAAAACTGGTACAAGGTCAAGAACAGACTGCCAAAGGGGTACAGCTGGACGAGACAGGATGCGAAGAGGAGGAGCAGGAAAGGAAGAGGGATAGGCGGGATGGTAATAGGGGTGAGGGAGGAGATGGCGGAGGGGATACAAGAAAAGGAGCAGAACGAGGAAGAAGGTCTGATGATGAGGACAATCAAAGCAGAAAAAGAGGAGTGGACGGTGGTAGCAGTATACGTAAATGGAGACTTGGAAAGGAAGCTAGAAAGTATGAGGGGAAGGATGGAGAGACAGGGACAGGGAGGAAAAGTGATTATAGGGGGGGATTTCAACGCAAGGACGGGGAACAGGGGAGGAAGAGTGGAAGGTATAGAAGAGGAGGAAGAGGGTGGGAGGAGATCAAAGGACAAGAAGGTAAACAGAGAGGGGATGATATTGACGAGAATGCTAGGAGAGGTAGGTTGGGAAATAATGAACGGCAACATAAAGGGTGATGAGCAGGGAGAATATACCTTCACTGGAGGAAAGGCGAGTACGGTAATAGACTACGTGCTGGGAGACGAGGAAACAAGGGAAGGGATAGAGAGAGTGGAGGTAGGAGATAGAATAGAGTCGGACCATCACCCATTGATAGTGACAATGAAAAGAGGAAGGTTGGGGAAAGAGAAAGGAAGGAAGAAGAGGAGAGGAGCGGGGAACGGCAAATGGTCGGAGGCGATGATAGAAGAGTACAGGAAAGGAGTTGGAAGAATGAGAGTAGAGGGGGAAGGGGTTCAGGAGGCATGGAAAGAGACCACGGATAAGATAAGGGAAGTGATAAAGGAAAGCGAGGAAAAAGGGGGAAGGCAGGAGGTAAAGAGAAGGGAAGGGTGGTGGGACGAGGAATGTAAAGAAAAGAAGGAGGAGGCCAGAAGGGA
Organism: Arge pagana; assembly: GCA_963969455.1. Taxonomy (NCBI): domain Eukaryota; kingdom Metazoa; phylum Arthropoda; class Insecta; order Hymenoptera; family Argidae; genus Arge; species Arge pagana. The sequence continues at coordinate 7,985,019 of OZ018314.1, read as the reverse complement.
GCTGAGGAGATGGAGAAGAGGCGAAGGAGACAAGGAAGGATACAGGGGAAAAAAGAGGGAATATCAACGGATGTGCGAGAGGAAAAGGGAGGAGGAAAGAGAAAGGGCGGTGAAGGAGATCGAAGAGGCAAGAACAGAGCAGAAGGTGTGGGAAATAGTGAACAGGGGGAGGAGAAGGAGGAAAAGGATGAATGAGGGAATAGGAGAAGAGGAATGGAAAGAGTACTTTACAAATCTACTGGGAGGAGCGGAGAAAAAGGTAACATGGGGGAAGGAAAGAAGGGAAAGAGAAGGGGAAGAAGAGGAAATAAGTAAGGCAGAAGTAAGGAGGGCAGTGGGGAAGCTGAAGGCGGAAAAGGCAACGGGAATAGACGGGATACCGAACGAAGCATGGAAGTATGGAGGGGAAGCGGGGATAGTGATAGCATGGGAAATTTGCAGGAGAGTGTGGAGAGGAGAGGGCTGGCCACAGGAATGGAAAGAGGGAATAATAGCGCCGATAGTAAAAAAGGGAGAAGGAGAGAAAGTGGAGGAGTATAGAGGAGTGACGCTAATGCCGACGATATATAAAATATATGCAATGGTACTAGTGAACAGACTAGAGCAAGAGGTCGAGAGAGAGAAGATGATCCCACCGAACCAAACGGGTTTCAGGAAGGGTGTAGGAACAATAGACAACATCTACGTGCTGAACCACGTAGTGGGAAGGCAGGTGAACGAAGAAAAAGGGAAATTGGTAGCGCTCTTCGTAGACCTGAAAGCGGCGTTTGATTCGGTGGACAGGAAGGTGTTGCTTCAAGCGATGGAGGAGAGAGGGGTCAGGAAGGGATTAAGGGAAAGGGTGGAGGAAGTACTGAGGGAAACGATAAGCAGAGTGAGAGCAGGGGGGGAGTTGGGAGAGGGTTTCTGGACGGCAAGGGGAGTGAGGCAGGGATGCCCATTGAGTCCGCTGCTTTTCAACCTGCTAACGGCTGACTTGGAAGAGGAGATGAGGAGAGGGAGATGGGGAGGGGTAGAAGTGAGAGGGAGGAGGATATGCACGTTAGCATATGCGGACGACGTGGTGGTGCTGGCAAAAGGGGAAGAGGAGATGAAAAGTATGATAAGGAGAATGGAAGAATACTGGGATAGGAAGAAGCTGGAAGTGAACGTGGCGAAGACCAAGCTGATAAGGTTCAGGAAAGGAGGGGGAAGGAGTAAGGAGATAGACTGGAGATGGAGAGGGAGGAAAATAGAGGAGGTGAAGGAATTTAGATACTTAGGATATGTGTTCAGGAAAAACGGAGGGCAAGAAGCGCACTTAAGGGAAAGGGTAAGGAAGGCAGGAGCAGTGATGAGGCAGGCTTGGGGAATAGGAAAGAGGAAATTTGGGAAGGATTGGAAGAGAAGGATGTGGCTCTTCGACACGCTGGTGTGGACGGTGATGAGTTACGGAGCAGAAATATGGGGTTGGGAGGAAAGAAAGGAGATAGAGGGGGTGCAGGAGAGATATATCAGATGGACGTTAGGAGTGGATTGGGGAACGCCGGGATATATGGTGAGGGAGGAAGTGAAGAGAGACAAGATCAGGACAAGGGCGGCGAAGAGAGCATGGAATTACGAAGAGAAGCTGAGAAGTGGAAAAGGGAGCGAAATAGCGAGAGAGTGCCTGGAGGAGGTAGAAGAGAGGGAGAGGAGAGGGGAGGAAAGGAAATCCAAATGGGAAGAGGAGAGGAGAAGATTTAGGGACAAGTTCGGACAGGAAGGGAGAAGCAGGGAAAGAGAGAACTGGGAAGAGGTAGAGAAAGAGGACAGGAGACAGCAGGAAGGGGAAAGGATGGAGGAGATACAAGGATCGAGGTACAACAGGTGGTACAAAGAGATAAGAGTAGAAGGAGTCCCGGAGTACCTAGGAGGAAAGTGGAGCGAGGAAAGGAAGAGAAGAGTAGCGAGGTACAGACTGGGAAATGAGATGAGAGAGGGCAGGTACTGGGAAGAGGAAGAGGACAGGAGGTGTAGATTGTGCGGGATAGAAGAGGAGACGTGGGGTCACACGCTAGAGGTGTGCTGTAGGGAGGCAGAGGAAGAGGAGGAGAAAGGAGTAGCAGAGAGGGTGAGAGAGATTTTGGACGGAGCAGGCAAGGGAGAGGAATGGATGAAAGAGATGGAGAAACGAAGGAAAGAAAGAGGGTGGTATGGCAGAAGTGGAATGGGATGAATGAAACGGAAACGGAAGTCGGAGAGGAGGGAGTAGGAATGAGAATAGGAAGTGCCGGTAACCCTTCGGGGAGGCCGTAAATATATACATACAATAACTATAAAAAAAATACCAACCGGTACAACAGGAAAAATACAACCACTTGATGTGTTTGGGTTTCGCATATGGAAAAATTATGTTCGACGTATTTCTGATAATGTAATTTTAATGAATTACGATTTAAATCTGCATTTGAGGAATAACATTATCAAACTCCAATCTTTAGCCCACAATCAGCTATCTTCACCACGATATGAAAATCTTTTTAAATATTCCTGGTACAAAAGTGGTTATATTGATGAAAAACCACAGGAATTCGTTAATCCCGTAGATTTTAGTTTCGGGGATTCGTGCGACATACGATGCGGAATAAGCGGATGTGAGAATATTGCTATGATACGATGCGGCTGGTGTAAGAAATCATTATGTTTCAAACATTTCTATGAAGATTACCATTATTGTCATGAATTTATAGAATAATACACTTTCAATTAAGAATTTGAAAAATATTCATTCGCAATAGAATTAGTTCTAGTTTTTTGTATTGAAGTTTTCTGGGTCAGTACATGTGCAGCTGAACCTGATTTCCATAATTGTTGAAATAAAAAATCAAAAATGAGACCTGTGAGCACTTTACTTTGGAAAAACCAAATTGATTTCGAATATTTGAGTATTTTTATATGTACATAATATGAATACGATTTTCCGAAGTTGATAACTTCTGATTACCACGAACAGCATTCTGTACAATGATTCGTTGGTGCTTCAACAGAATCAGGAAAATGATGCTGTATTGTATCTTCAACTATTTTTGCTGCGTGATCTTTGTACTGTTCTTGAAAATGTAATGTCTCTTCGATAATCATATCTACGTCATTAAAATCATTTGTGGCACTTAACAGTATATCTTTAATCGATTCTGCTAACTCCATTTCTCTATGATTGGCCGTTCCATCTTGTATTTGAATATTTTGAAAAAACGCGGATAATAAATGTATAACAGTCAAAGGATTGATTCTCATTGTTGAGTCCGGATGGAGGAACAAACCTACTCAATGCTTCTAAAAGACTACACTTATTCCCGAGCATGGAGTTTTACGACATATATACCCGACCGATGAGTAACGAAACGAATAATCGAAACTGATAAGCAGTATCGTAAAAAATTATCGGACGAAAAGACGAATTGATGGAATAAAAAATCACTCGCGAATCATAGTTTATCTTGACCAAGATGATTCATTTTATGAAGAAATTATTGCCTCGTGATAAATGACTTTAAATATAAGATATTCGATATCTCAATTCATATCTTATTCGTATTTCTCTTGAGAAAAACATTTTCTTCATTATTGCAGATGACCAATGTCTGAAGGGGTAGTAACCGTGTTTGGGGAGGGTTAACGCGAAATCCTCGAACACGTCAACTTATTTACTTCATTTCACAACTCAGAATATTTACTTTTCAATTTTCAAGTCAATATTCGAATCAGTACAACGAAAATATCTTCGAAAAATGTGGTTTTTCTGGTATAAAAAATAGGGGTTGCAACCCTCGTGGGCATAACAATGTCTAGTAGCTCCGCCTTGCCGCAAAGAGCATTTTTCATTTTGTTCCGTCGCGGAATACCAATTAGAAGCAGAGATATTTCGAAAAAAGACTTTAAGAGTGAACTTTGAGGGTAGATTTCACCCCCTAAACGGGCTTAAGAGCACGTATAACAAAATACGTGTCTCTCAAAACATATCTCATTCGTATTTCTCTTGAGAAAAACATTTTCTTCATTATTGCAGATGACCAATGTCTGAAGGGGTAGTAACCGTGTTTGGGGAGGGTTAACGCGAAATCCTCGAACACGTCAACTTATTTACTTCATTTCACAACTCAGAATATTTACTTTTCAATTTTCAAGTCAATATTCGAATCAGTACAACGAAAATATCTTCGAAAAATGTGGTTTTTCTGGTATAAAAAATAGGGGTTGCAACCCTCGTGGGCATAACAATGTCTAGTAGCTCCGCCTTGCCGCAAAGAGCATTTTTCATTTTGTTCCGTCGCGGAATACCAATTAGAAGCAGAGATATTTCGAAAAAAGACTTTAAGAGTGAACTTTGAGGGTAGATTTCACCCCCTAAACGGGCTTAAGAGCACGTATAACAAAATACGTGTCTCTCAAAACATATCTCATTCGTATTTCTCTTGAGAAAAACATTTTCTTCATTATTGCAGATGACCAATGTCTGAAGGGGTAGTAACCGTGTTTGGGGGTAGTTAACGCGAAATCCTCGAACACGTCAACTTATTTACTTCATTTCACAACTCAGAATATTTACTTTTCAATTTTCAAGTCAATATTCGAATCAGTACAACGAAAATATCTTCGAAAAATGTGGTTTTTCTGGTATAAAAAATAGGGGTTGCAACCCTCGTGGGCATAACAATGTCTAGTAGCTCCGCCTTGCCGCAAAGAGCATTTTTCATTTTGTTCCGTCGCGGAATACCAATTAGAAGCAGAGATATTTCGAAAAAAGACTTTAAGAGTGAACTTTGAGGGTAGATTTCACCCCCTAAACGGGCTTAAGAGCACGTATAACAAAATACGTGTCTCTCAAAACATATCTCATTCGTATTTCTCTTGAGAAAAACATTTTCTTCATTATTGCAGATGACCAATGTCTGAAGGGGTAGTAACCGTGTTTGGGGAGGGTTAACGCGAAATCCTCGAACACGTCAACTTATTTACTTCATTTCACAACTCAGAATATTTACTTTTCAATTTTCAAGTCAATATTCGAATCAGTACAACGAAAATATCTTCGAAAAATGTGGTTTTTCTGGTATAAAAAATAGGGGTTGCAACCCTCGTGGGCATAACAATGTCTAGTAGCTCCGCCTTGCCGCAAAGAGCATTTTTCATTTTGTTCCGTCGCGGAATACCAATTAGAAGCAGAGATATTTCGAAAAAAGACTTTAAGAGTGAACTTTGAGGGTAGATTTCACCCCCTAAACGGGCTTAAGAGCACGTATAACAAAATACGTGTCTCTCAAAACATATCTCATTCGTATTTCTCTTGAGAAAAACATTTTCTTCATTATTGCAGATGACCAATGTCTGAAGGGGTAGTAACCGTGTTTGGGGAGGGTTAACGCGAAATCCTCGAACACGTCAACTTATTTACTTCATTTCACAACTCAGAATATTTACTTTTCAATTTTCAAGTCAATATTCGAATCAGTACAACGAAAATATCTTCGAAAAATGTGGTTTTTCTGGTATAAAAAATAGGGGTTGCAACCCTCGTGGGCATAACAATGTCTAGTAGCTCCGCCTTGCCGCAAAGAGCATTTTTCATTTTGTTCCGTCGCGGAATACCAATTAGAAGCAGAGATATTTCGAAAAAAGACTTTAAGAGTGAACTTTGAGGGTAGATTTCACCCCCTAAACGGGCTTAAGAGCACGTATAACAAAATACGTGTCTCTCAAAACATATCTCATTCGTATTTCTCTTGAGAAAAACATTTTCTTCATTATTGCAGATGACCAATGTCTGAAGGGGTAGTAACCGTGTTTGGGGAGGGTTAACGCGAAATCCTCGAACACGTCAACTTATTTACTTCATTTCACAACTCAGAATATTTACTTTTCAATTTTCAAGTCAATATTCGAATCAGTACAACGAAAATATCTTCGAAAAATGTGGTTTTTCCGGTATAAAAAATAGGGGTTGCAACCCTCGTGGGCATAACAATGTCTAGTAGCTCCGCCTTGCCGCAAAGAGCATTTTCCATTTTGTTCCGTCGCGAAATACCAATTAGAAGCAGAGATATTTCGAAAAAAGACTTTAAGAGTGAACTTTGAGGGTAGATTTCACCCCCTAAACGGGCTTAAGAGCACGTATAACAAAATACGTGTCTCTCAAAACATATCTCATTCGTATTTCTCTTGAGAAAAACATTTTCTTCATTATTGCAGATGACCAATGTCTGAAGGGGTAGTAACCGTGTTTGGGGAGGGTTAACGCGAAATCCTCGAACACGTCAACTTATTTACTTCATTTCACAACTCAGAATATTTACTTTTCAATTTTCAAGTCAATATTCGAATCAGTACAACGAAAATATCTTCGAAAAATGTGGTTTTTCTGGTATAAAAAATAGGGGTTGCAACCCTCGTGGGCATAACAATGTCTAGTAGCTCCGCCTTGCCGCAAAGAGCATTTTTCATTTTGTTCCGTCGCGGAATACCAATTAGAAGCAGAGATATTTCGAAAAAAGACTTTAAGAGTGAACTTTGAGGGTAGATTTCACCCCCTAAACGGGCTTAAGAGCACGTATAACAAAATACGTGTCTCTCAAAACATATCTCATTCGTATTTCTCTTGAGAAAAACATTTTTTTCATTATTGCAGATGACCAATGTTTGAAGGGGTAATAACCGTGTTTGGGGGTAGTTAACGCGAAATCCTCGAACACGTAAACTTATTTACTTTATTTCACAACTCAGAATATTTATTTTTCAATTTTCAAGTCAATATTAGAATCAGTACAACGAAAATATCTTCGAAAAATGTGGTTTTTCCGGTATAAAAAATAGGGGTTGCAACCCTCGTGGGCATAACAATGTCTAGTAGCTCCGCCTTGCCGCAAAGAGCATTTTCCATTTTGTTCCGTCGCGAAATACCAATTAGAAGCAGAGATATTTCGAAAAAAGACTTTTTGAGGGTGAGCTTTGAGGGTAGATTTCACCCCTAAATGGGCTTAAGAGCACGTATAAAAAAATACGTGTCTCTTATTTTTCGATGTTCTACAACATATATCAAAATCATTGAAATCGGTGAGTTCGGGTTCGCAAGGTTTCCTTGTTAGTGTTACGAATAAACAGTGTTATTCATATTTAATATAAACTAAAGTCTTATCACTTTAGACTAGCTGCCCAGATCCCAGTATTCCTCACCTAACCCCTCATTACTTACTCATCCCTCACAATCTCAAACAGTCTTTCATTAACTAATAAGTTAATGATAAAACTCAGTACATATTATGGGTCAGGAATGATGAGAAATGAAACCTCAAGTGAAGAGATGAAAAAATTGAAGGTATATTGTGCGACCAAGGCATAGAAGATTCGCGTAAGTGTGAGTTTTCTACAAAAAATCTGTTTCTATAGCTTCAAGCGCATTTTTTTGGTCGACCAAAATGAAAAAAAAAATGTCTATCTGACCGATTTGACTGAAATCTGAATTTATTATTTTACACATCAATGGTTAGCGGATGAACTAGAACTATTTTATTTTATCAATAATTCCCAATTTTATAGACCGATTTCCGAGAAAAAAATCACTTTTTTTACAACCCTATATAATAAAAATTTTCAATTCTCGTTCCTGCAATCATGACAAGCCTACAGAACAATAAGAATTTGATTTTTTGTTTCAGATGCCCACAAGTGCCAAAATCATCCGAGCCAGCCACATACCATTTTTTTTAGATGCTCACTTTGGCGCTGCGTAACAATAATGAGATATTGTAAAAAAAATGTGTTGTGTGGTTTTTGATGTCAATACCATCATATCTAAAAATCCAAACGCTTGGATTTTATTTACCAAACAAAAAATTTCCCAAAAAAAGATTAAAAAATCATGCAAGTTATCAGACTACTACCTTGATATCAACGATAGGCTAGATCTGCCCCAAAACACAGGTCATATAACAAAACCTGCATCTTGTTTGTTAGCTCAAACAATCTTCGGAAAAAATAAATAAAAGGCCGGTCGTCGCAAGGAATTGATTACCACGACATTTTTATAATTTTTAGACAAGAATTCCCTGTTGTTACGCGATTACGTCATTTCTACGCACGGAATATTTCATCATGTAGAATTTTCTGCTAAAGCAGATAGAGATTTTTATTTCATTTGCATTATCGCGAAATTTGCCCATCGCGAGTATAACATATGTGATATACTGTAAATGAGATCAAAGGAACTCAGGCATTTCAAAACTAATGTGAAATAAGTTTTACAGGTCAAATTAGTATACATGGTAGTATGTATGAAAGAAGAAACCAAAACGAAGAAATGTCTCGTTGCATCATGATACATAAATTTCGCTTTAGTTCTACGATGTTTTCACATAGAATAAAATCCCAAAACGTTCCCATGACTCCACGATGTCTATGATTTTCAGGATCATTGGACAATTTGTTTAAACGACGTATGCTTATTTTCATACCGGTAGTAACGCAATCGATTTCAGTTTGCTTACAATATTGACATACAATGCGTGCCAAGAAGCGCGGTTGATAGATACCATAGTTATTGAAGACGTTACATCAGACAAATTGCATCTGCATTCATAGATAAATCGTGCACTCAATAGCGAATATACTGAAATAATATGGTATAATTTCTTGAGCAATAAAAAACACGTTAATACAAACCGCGCGATGTGCAATGCGGTACGAACAAATCAGAAAAACAAATAATGAAGAACGAATTCTTACGTAAGATGACCTTTGCTATATATTTATCACGTAATGCTATGCTAACGTCGTACTAACTTGAAAACGTACTTATCTCGTGCCATGCAAACGTTTACCTTTCATTCCTCTTGGTGGCCCTGCGGAAGGCCTATACGTCATATGGTTGTACAAAATATCCTACTTGAAGATTCGCATATTCACGTTACGCGTGTAACAGATAAAGCTGAAAGGTTGTTCTCTCGAGTATCGGTGCAAAGCGATCATTAACAGAGTCGGAGGACACAGAGTTCAAAGTACCTTAGCGACTTTTTTCTCTATTTTTCTCTACTTTCTCGACACAGCTGGTCGTACGAATAACGAATTTCGACTTCTTCCATTTTTCTTCTATTTACGCGGCCTTTCCAACCAAACCGAACAAACTGCTTAAGGCGTCTGGGCCCTATTGGCTGCTCGAAAAATGGGTACATTTAAAAAAAAATAATAAACTCGAAAGTATGAACTGGAAAATTTTAAGCTTTTTATATAATGTCAGAAGACACTTTAAAAATAACGTCAATAAAAATGACCGAAAAATATTTAAAAAGGCGGCGTCATACAAATTTTCGCGGAGGCCCTCCGGACAATACGCGCGGTCGCTGTGCCAGCTGTTTCCCGGTCATGGAGCATCTGAAAAATATTTTTTAAAATTAGCTCGTACGTGAATAATGTCAATACAACGTAGCGTAGGATTTTTGCGATAACGTGACTGTTATTTTTTATTAATATATTTTTGCTCGCCGACATTTTATGAACGAAAAAATATTGATAAAAAAAACCATTAAGTTATCGCAAAAATCCTACGCTACATTGTATTGACACTATTCACGAATGAGCCAATTTTGTTTTATATTTTTCAGATGTTCCACGACCGAGCAACATCTCTGGCACAGCGACCGCGCGTATTGTCCGGAGGGCCTCCGCGAAAATTTGTCTAACGTCGCCATTTTTTAATATCTTTTGGTCTTTTTTATTCACACTATTTTTAAAGCTCTTTCTGACAGTATATGAAAAATAAGAATTTTCCAATTCATACTTTCGAGTTTTTTTTTTTTTTTTTAAATATACCCATTTTTCGAACGACCAAGGTGGCCAGACGCCTTAAGGGAAGGAAGCCCTTTAGAATTGTCAAAAAACCGATTTTTTTCACATATTTTGAAGATGTATTGTATTAAAAGTTCACTGGCAAAAGGCGAAATATCCAATATTAACGAAGTAATCATGCATAAGTCGAGATCTCACCGGGACTGTATACTGTGAACTAGCGAGTCAGGTTTTCTGATTTGATTTCTGACAATGAGACAAATGAAGTGTACAGCCCGAAAACAGCAGCAGCTGGAAGATAACCGATTTTTCGAGGAACGTGAAGATTTATTATACGGTCCTGGAATCGGTGATTCATCGATAAGTCGCTGTAAGATTAAGAATTCCATCTATTGAAATTTACAACGCGATTATCTCGAAATTATATTTTCAAAAACTGCTTGTGCTGCAGCTCGGAAAGGTATTGATCGATGTCGCTGAAATTTTGGGAGGCTCCTCCCTATCACATTATCGGAAGAATATACCTAAAGTTTTGAAGATATCGTGTAAGTAAATCACTTTTTTGGAGTAAAAATTGTTGAGCGAATTGTCGAAAATTTGAATATTTGATTGGACAGTCTAATTAATCTTCAATTTCATACTCTTTCATCATTTTATAGGTTCATCCTTCTCCTGACGTGTCAGTAATCGAAAAATATGATTGTTTTCGGTTTCAGATCTATAGAAAAAATTAGACGAATGCAGCACTTTCTATATCACGCAAACGACGCCTAAAAGAATCTTCTACGAGGCCGTCATTTTGTTTTGTAAAAAAAATATAAATATAATATATATATATATATATATATATATATATATATATATATATATATATATATATAAACATACACACACACACACACACACACACACACACACACACACACACACACACACACACACACAATACTTGAAAGTTGTAAGAAAATAGTGTTAACATTTTAAAATGATGCGATTATTTTATCACCTTTGAAAAAATGATTCATTTTCGAGTGTCCAACTATTGAAGACTGTTAATAAATTTTATCAGGGTCAATTTACTCAAGGTCAAGGTAGTCACCATTATTTGAGCCCTTGAAACCTTACAATTTTGGTGAGAAAGATGCGTTGATATCTTGCATAACTTTGGAGATATTGCCCCGGGGAAATTAATACTTAGCGCCCTCTTTCGAGAGACCAAGGCGATATCAAGAAAAATAAAAACCAGAGATTGCTATTACAAAAAATGAAGTTAACCTTGATTTGACCTTGAAAGTCATGGGCAAAGACAAATTCAAAGTCAGCGTTGAATAGCCAGAGAAAAATCCTACAACTTTTTTATTTACCAATTTAGCCGCGAATGGGTTCTTTCCAAGTTATTCAGGGGTTTCCATATTTTTGTATCATCCTATACTACTGCATAGATACAGAGTCGTAAGAAGCGTATGATTTTGAGGTAGAGAAAAGGTGAGATTATATTGATACTAGAGATATAGTGAACAGGAAATAATAATTTCCTGTTCGCCTCAACTGGTAGCAAATTCCGTTGAGATCATACCGGCTAGAAGCGTCGTTAATGACGACGTGACTCATCCTTGCAGAATAAATAAATCATAAATAGTTTGAATTTCATCAGCTCGGTCATGTACGCTTTTTATTTCTCTCTCCTCGCCCGTTTCCGAACTCGTCCCATAATTAGGAAGAATTCCACGTAAAATTGAACTTGAGACTTCAGGCATTTGCTTCGATCATCTTCGATTACTAATTGTAGTAAAGGATTGCGAAAAAACGGAACTAATAGGTCAATTAATTGGTGAATTTGGCAAAAAATCATTTTTTTTATTGGTTAAAAGATGATTTGCACCTTCTAGACTACGAGGAAAAAAGTTTATATCGGAAAGAATTTGTTTTCATTGAAATTTAAACAGTCGAATTTTTCATTTCTTCGTGTCAGTATCACATTCCAAAATTTCAAGCGTGTTTTTCTTGAAACCCGTTTTTTCAAAACAGCCCACTGCATAACTCCAACAATTTTCATTATCTTTATTTGAATTTTCAACAAAATCTTGAGTATTCCATTTTGAAGAGAAATACGTACGGGATTTTCGATTAGTTCATTTAAACATTACTTATCAGCAAATGATTACCCCTTATTTTGCCGAAAATTGAGCGTCGTCAGTCAAATACTTGCCAATCATACAAAAATGGATATTTTTGAAATTCCCTACGTACCGTAGCTACGGGCATATGAATGGAGTGATTTTTGTTCCAATCTCAAAATTGTACCAGTTATACTGCGTGCGCCAAGACGCGTCAATTTCGACATGCTTCGCAAGAATGGTTCTGGTGTCGCCATGTATAAATATTTATCGATGATAATTTTTTTCACTATTTGAATATATGCTCAATAATTTCCTTGAATTGTATTATTTTATTACCTTTTCTTCCATCATAAGAAAATTATTTAAACAACGTTTTTTTTCCGGCTGTTTCAGTGATCTTACCCTTCAAGTAAAGCTAGGTTCGAGCCTGTAAAAAAAAGTAGATATCCAATCATAATTACTTTATTACCGATTCTAAAATCAGTCCGATAAATTCCACAAAAATACGTGTAACGGCTCCGCGATAGTCATATTGACGTTATAGGTGACTCAAATTTTGATGATAGATCTTTATCTAAATGGTACAACTACCTCTGTTTCAAGAAATGTTTTTCATACTGTCTACAATCTTGGTGTACATGAATCACCAATCCTTATCGTTGGAAGTCGCGTGTCCAACACTTCAAAGAAGGTTGTGAAGTCGGTAAATCGGACAAATTTCGATGTTGATTTTCAGACCAGTGTATTGTTAGAAGTTGTCTGTAACCTTCGGAAGTTGGTGGTTACACAAGGGCCAATTCACGTACATCGGCCGCGTGCGATTATGCGGAATGATACGGTATACTAGGCCTGGTTCAATAATATTTACTATTTTTTTGTCAAAATCCCCTCTGAAATAGTTTCAGGGGGTGAAAAAAGATGTCTGTTTGAAGTGGAGCTCTCAACATTAATATTTAGAGGACGCTCATCGTAGATTTCAATTTTCCATTTAAATAACATGGAATTTTTTTGTTTTTTCTTTTTGAATTTCGAATCTGACAAACCAATTAGCAAATCCAATTGATTCATACATATTTTTATAGAAAATTGAACACTCTACAAAAAATGTCAATTATAATTTTTTGATAATTTGATTCCTTCAAATTTATTCAAGCTGAAAGTTCAATTTACATCAAAAGGAACTATTTTGTTTTAGTTTCTGTCACAATGTTTAAACTTATTACTAAATATTATCGAATTTGTCTTAACAATTTTATAGTTTGTGATTTTCTATTAGGAAGGAAGTCCTTTAGAAATTTCTAGTCTGTAAAGTTTAACAATTGCGCGCTGCACAATGTCAAAAATAACACGTGATATTGTTAAAATTTATAAACTAAAAATTGGTAACTGGCTTCTTTCCTAATAGGACATCACAAACTGTAGAATTTATAAGACAAATTTGATGATATTTAGTCATAAGTTTAAACATTTTTCCGGAAATTAAAACAGAATAGTTGACTTTACTATAAATTGAGCTTTGAGCTTGAATAACTTTGGAAGGAATCAATTTATTGGAAAATGACAAGAGACACTTTTTGTAGAGTGATGAATTTCATATAAAAATATGTACGAATTATTTGAATTTGCTTATTGGTTTGGGAGCTACAAAATACTTTAAAAAAAATAAAAATTGACCCATGATATTTAAGTGGAAAATAGAAATCCGCGATGAGCGATCTCTAAATATTACTATTAACAGCTCCGCTTGGAACAGGCATCTTTTTTTACCCCCCTGAAACTTTTTCAGTGGGGATTTTGAAAAAAAGTCGATTTTTTGAGCCACCCTACGACATACATATCGCATACAAACTTTGGACAAATTACCGGGTCCCAAAAATTTTGCAGGAATACTCGTACACCTCGTTGCGGCTGATTAACCTATGACCAACGTTGATTTGGACCCATGAAAAGAACGACACGGAAAATAGTTTTCTAGTATCAAATGACGAATAAGATGTCTACCTATGAAAATTTTAGCGATCCAAGCGAATATCGTCGACTATACACACGAGACGGACGCGAAATTTCGGTATAATTCATAGATCGTTATTACTTCTGCGCACCCAGCCCCCTCTCCCACCTTCTCAAAAACAAAAAACTTGATATGGAAAATGATGAGCTTTTTATGAGCTGTCGAAATAACTTAGTCCCGATATTTGAGCTCCACCTATGAACAGGAATTAAAGTTGAACAGGAATTAGGCTTCCAACGCAAGTACTCAGTCCTCCCACACTTTATGAAAATCGGAAAAAATCAACAAAAAATTCGCGAATTATGAGCTATTTTTGAGCTTTTGCACCATGCTAGTTTTGATTTTTGAGCTTCAACCCTTACGGAATTTAAATCCGAGGAATGTGCTGTTCTCCGAGAGAGACGTACCATTAAAATTCATTGTATCGAATTCTTCGACGTACCATAATGTTCGCTGATTTATGAGCTCCCGGAATACGGTGGTCTCTATTTTTGAGCTACGTCCCGCAGTGGCTCAACTCCGGAGAACGCGCTGTTCTCCAAGAGGGAAGTACCCCAAAAATTCATCGTATTGAAATCTTCGACGATGTCCCCGCCTGAAATTTCGTTGGATACATCGCAAAACAAAATCCCTGAAAGTAACAGCTCTCGATATTAATTTTAATCACTTTTTCTGAGCGTGAAAAGATTTTTCATTTAAAATACATGTAAATCAAGATTTTTAAAAAAATTCCTATTACTCAGCCGCATGTTATGCTATCACATCGTACTTAGGCTCGATTTACTCCAAATTAAACAATCTACAAAAGACGCTCAATGCGGTAAAAGTGTAGCTCATACCGGTGAGTTGGTACAGGTAACTGAAGTTGATATTCTCCCAAAACTATCGGTTTGCTGCTGGAAACTAAATTTTCAACGAAAAATGTTCCATAGACCTAATTGCTTAGATTTGAATTTCCTGAGATAATGAACAATATTGTCGCAATTTTTTTACGGCATATGTAACGAAATTTCAGGTGGGGACTGAAATAAATAGCCGATAAAAAATCACCGTAATGTACCGCTTGCTTCGGTGTTACAACTATTCGCATAATTGTCGCTTCAAAACCACTTTCGGTACACTTTGGTTGTGAATCAACTAAGAAGCGTTCAATTTCCGGTGCTTTTACCAAAGCTTTCGATAGTACAACACAGCCACTTATTAGTCTTAACAATTATTTCCTCGCGACGCTAAACAAGCACTTCGCAACACGTGGCCTTGGTAACCAAAGTTTTGGTGTCAGAACCAAAGCTATTTGGTAACATTACTTTTAGAAGATATAACTGAAATGAATGGGTACGACGCCATTTGAACTCTGGGCACGGCAACCCAAGTTTCGATATCACAACCAAATATTCGATACTATTGGCTTTGAAAGGGGAGCCATTCCTTTGGATCGAGGACAAAAATTATTTTTGTATCATAACTAAGTGCAGTATAACCAAAGCACTTTGGTGACCACATCACAATCTGTTCTCTCAGTGTTGGTAGACAGTGACCCGCCTAAACAAATACTGCTACAAAATAAAAATATTTACAATTTTACATGGCGCACAACGTGCGCTGTATGCTAGGCGCTTGTGATACATTTTTTTTCAAACATATGAATTTGGCGCCCTCTGAAACCGTCGCCCGTGGCAAGTGCCCCCATTTACCCCCCCCCCCCCCCCCCCCCCCTATAGATCCGAGGCTGCATCGAGACCTCTTACAACAACAGAATAGAAGAAGAAGGGAATCAAGGTGCTCGTTAAGGAAAACTGACCGATCCAGGCTTGCTTGACACACCGAATTCATCGGAAGAGAAAGCTTCGCGTCACGACAGACTTACGACAGGCTTACGTAGATATAGGCAACAATATACAGATACACAACATTTGCAGACGCGGCATGTGCATATTTGCAGGAAGACAGAGAACGGAAAACAAGAACAGCATGGGAAAAAGCCCGTAAGAATGAACAGAATACGAGCGGAATAGCAAACTGCTGCTGCACAAACGCGCGTAGTATATCGTTGTGCGAGATAAGAAAGTCATCAAGTGATTCGAGTTACGATTTTCTCCGCGAATCCTTATCCCGTTAGTCTGGTTTGCGCGACCGTTTCTCGTCCCCGATTAATCATCGGTCGACGTGGACTAGTATTCATTTTTTGCTACCTCTCATGCATCTCGTTTCCATTTAATTCTTTCACCTCTTTTTACCCTTTAGTTTCTTCGATGTGACTTATGATACACGTACGTCCATCTTTCGTTCAGGCCGCAGACGAACGTACGGAATACGTCTCGCTCAAGGCGTTTTACAAGACAGATCCTACTCCATGATGACTGGCAAGAATTCGAAAATTAATGATCATTTCGTGGTCTTTCGCAATCCGATCGACTCCCCAATGAGATCCGCGGCCCGATTCCAACGTTTCGTTTTATCTTGTCATCCTTCACGTTGTTGTTAAAAATTTTACTAAATGGTCGTTTCCAGATTGCTGGTTGGAACGAGTCTGCTATTTTCAAATCCAGTTCTGATATCGCCAACTTTCGAAACGTGTTTACGTCTATTCTTATTTCTTTTGATTGCAGATTTGTAACGATTACCGAGGACATACTCGTAATCTGTAGTACGGCTCTAAACGAGCACCAATATGTCTCGTAGCTAACTTTAGCAAAATATTCACCGAGCGATGTGATGTCTAACGGTTGATCGTTGCGTGCCGTTTTTTTCAAATGTTCTCAGCCGAATACCATGCCCGCGCTGAACTGCACGATCTTTCCGTGTGAGAAATAAAATGCAAACTTTTCGATGATAAGGCGTATTGATCTTAGTGATTTATTAGCAACGGGCGATCATTATCAACGCGGACACGTTCACGCGACCTAATCACGACCATCGATGTCCAAATGAATAAACGCGTTCGCAATATACCTCGTCCGGTTATTTAGCAACATCGGAGACGACTGAAACTATTGCAATCTATTTGATCTAACGACGTAACGTGACACGCGGCATTTGGTCACCTACAAACTCCAACTGTCTCTCGCAACACAGGAAACGAAACGAAACGCACGCTACGAGGGATAAACTCGAATTGGGCTCGCGAGTTGGCACTTTTGTTAGTGGCAGCTTGTCAGAACGGTGTAGTTCAGGTCACTTCAGTTTCATCGTGATTTCACAAAGTATGGAAACCATTGTTAGTGGAAGAGGAAAAACTCTTATTGTGGAACATGGATTCCAGTTTCTTGCATGTCTGATATCTTTTCCGCAGTCACCATTTCTCCGAGAGCCCACTCTCCCGAATCATCACCACTGCCACCACCGCCACCATCACCACCATCTCCACCATAACCACCAGCACTTCCATGACCACCATAACCACCAGCAGGATCATCACCACCAGGGAGACGAGTCAACCAACCGTGGTGTCTCCTGGGCAACGCTAATAGGCCGGACTCGATTCGAACATCTGAAACAGAGATCGGGACCCAATCGAGCATCCCAGCTCAGAGGTCGCGACCCAATTTGAGCCTTTCTTGGAATCCGGGACCCAATTCGAGTTTTCCCGCTACGAGGCGACAGATCTTTATAGTTTGTACGTGCTTGTTTTACTTATTTTCGACTAAATCTGTGTCGATTTCATGTATACCAAAACGACGATGTTTACTTTTGACCAAGTAATCGCGGAAAAACACTGTCATTTCCATCGACGACTGAGCGAAGAGCGATTGACGAGTAAAGACGTAGGTACACGTGTCGGAAAGATTTTATTTCAAGTCAGGTATTTTTATGATTCAAATTTTCAACGGAAGAAATTTACGTGAACCGGAAAACTAAACCGTTTTTGGAGAGAACAATTTTCGCAGTATTATTCAACAACGTTCACGGGGAGGCGATGCCTGAACAAGATACGATGTTGAGAGTTGCCCGGATTAGTGAAGTCGAAAAGTAGAACATGAAACGAAGTGAAATCGTGGCGGAGAAATAAGAAATGGCGTTCGAAGCGAAATAAGAGCATCACGCGTCCGATGATCTAAATAAATTGAAACGCTCGAATGTTTTTGGATCGAAGGTATATTCGATTGTTTCGAACACTGTCATATGACAACGGGTTTTCGAAAATTGATTCCGAAGATCAAATTTCGTTTCGTGACGGTGAAAACTAGCAGAGAATTTCATTGTCTCAAGCAAATTGTCGTTTCGACAATTCCCAAGCGAAGTTGCCGAAGACACGTGTTGTACAACTGCGAACGTTTCGTCTCGTCTCGTATCTTACGAAGGAGAAAAGGCTTATTTTAAACGGCAGACCTCTCCGAGATACGGATCCGACCACATTTTTAGTTCCTCGAAGCTCTCTTTCGTGCACGAATAATCATCGTACCTCAGCCAGCGTCTATTTTTCTCCGGGCGTTTTATCGCCAACGACGAAGACCGCGGCTGTATAAATGAGAAATCTCGTTCCTAAATTTTTTGCGAGTCTACTTTACGCTTGGAAACAATAGTCGCAGCTCGCGCCATTATCAACTTCCATGGAATAATAGCGCGAAGCGTTCGTGTGCGAATGGACAAGCGTTGGTCATCCGAAGTTCGGGATGTTCGTTCACGTTCGGTATTGTCAAACGAGAACCCGGCACGTCTAGCACTGTTTTCTGATTTAAGCAACGACCTCGAGACTCGAGGCCTTCGTGCAGCAAAATTCGTAAAAAAGAACGCGTATGAAAAGTACCATTCGGCATACAAAACTTGACTTTACGCTGGTTAACCGGTATGTATGATGATATAATGGAATTAACGACCTGAATAGAGGGATTCTGGAAGATGCTACTATGCAAGAATACCCCAGGGCCGGGACCGAATTTAGCTAACGAACACGGAAGCAGAGTCCTCCCATTTTTTCACTCAATTTTTATTTTAAGTATTCCAAACGCCACTCCATCACACAAGTCGTCGAAATAATTGTCTAAGTTGTTGGAAAACTAATTAGGGGCCTCCACTTCGTTGTTGTCCCATGGCCTTCACACCTTCAAATCCGGTAGTACCATGGCTCAAAGTGAATAAACTCTCGACGAATGCAATTCAATAATTTAACTGGTGGTATTCATTCCCACATGCAAACACGAGCCTATTGTTGTCAACTGTGGCAACAGAATTCGTAAGGTCTCGACGCGGGGACACCACGCGTTCATCGACCGGTATTGTTTTTCAAATCGTGTCATTGAATATGTTTGAAAACAATCTTCAATGCCACGTATACTATGTTTTTTTTTGCAACCCACGGCAACCCCTCGTAGTTCGGCTCGTTAAATGCGAGCACAGATCTCTAGCAACGAAAGACTACGGACTTCGCTTATCATGCAACGGAGATGAGACGTCGTGGGTGTGCGAGAGCAGCCTGACAAAGTGTTGTCTAATTGTAACGTTCGTAATGATTCCATTTGTCATAAAAGTATAAATATTTGAACAAAATCGACTGGTTTGCACGTGGTGCGTGTATCATTTGGGGTCAAGGGCCGTACGTGTGTGAAACACAATAAGGAATAAATATGAGAAGAGAAGAATAAACTAGCCCTACTGGACCCAAGTACTATTATAGAGAAATGAATATTAAAACGAAGAAAACCGATGAAAAACAGTTTTCATTTTATTGTCCCAGCGTCAGTTGTAGAAGAGTATTGTATTCTGAACTAAATTCGAGCAAACGTGTACAAAGGTCGAGGCCGAGATGACGTTCCGGCTGAGGTATGTCTTACCTTATTATTTATAGGCAATATTACGTCTGTGATGCGATTTCTTATTTCGTATTCCTTCTCGTTGTCATTCACCTTGCGCTGTACCTTTTTGGGTTCATAGGTGACGTCTGATTGGTATATAACGACTTTTCCAACTGTAATGTATGTCAACGAAATCTGCACGCGATGCACAGGCTCACGATTCTTACATCAATTCAGTCACAAGTAGGTACGTGAAGGAGTAGGCACGAGTCGCGGTACATTGCAGCGTAGTCGATGGATACAGCTACGACAATTAAGAGGTAACACTGTTATGCTCTTCGAAAAAAGAATATAGGATGATGTTACGAAAAGAGTTGTAGAATACGTGGTCAGGTACATTTATATACAGGGTGCCCCAAAAGGATGGACGAGTCTGAATAACTTGTCAGGAAAGCATTTTGGAAGAAATTGTTCCATACAAACGGGTTAGAATTTTTCTGGAGCCATTCAATGTTGACCTTAGACGTGACTTCGAAAGTCATTTCAAGGTTAAGGCGACTTTCTTAAATGCGAGCCCCCATTTTTCATAGCAGATTTCGAAAGAGCGCAAAATTTTACGTCCGAATATGACCTTGACCATTTATAAAATTTGACTTCTAGACTCAACCATCAAGGTCAAATACAAGAATTGCTGAACGAACGACCGCAAAAACAAATTGAGAGGTAAGTTTTTAGACCAAATATTAAGATGTTATTCTCGGCTATCCAAAAAGCTTGGAGGTGATGTTGAACTTGAAATGACCTTCAAACCTTCAACGTCAAGGTCACGTCCAAGGTCGCCGTTGTATAGCCGAGAAAAGATACTCAATATTTGATTCGAAAGTTTTTCGCTCAATCATATATTTAAGGACCAATTTTGTGCTCTTTCGAAATCTGATAAAAAAAATGAGGAGTCGAAAGAATCAAAGGATGTTACAAAGACGCCAAAGTTTTGCGTTATCTTCAGAGAACTGTAACTTCGAGGGAAATAGTCGTGGAAAAAAAAGGAAACTGGAGCCTTGGGTTTTCGGATTGTGTAGAGAGAGGTTGAGTTAGGCTACGTTTTATAAATGAACCAGAGATGAGATTTGTTGCGTAAAAAATGTATTTATAGCATCGGACACGCTATGCACGTCAGTAGAAACTTCACGTACTTCAACGACAAATGTCGGACAAGTATCGACAATAATAAGGCATAAGAAATTCATAAAATAGCCGAGGTACTAGCTATAGTCGAAACTAGATTAACAATAACGATATACTAATCATAACACTACTTACGAGTATGTGTTTTTTTATATTTTACATTTTTCTCCTAATTTACGGTTCTCAATCCTTCACACCTCGCAATCGTTCTTTTGCATGATGTCGTGTAATTTCTACATGGATATAATGTGTATCGGCCCGTTCATGTATAAATGTCCTTTGCGCGCGCATTTGTGCGTGTATGTGTTTGCGCGCGCGCGCGCGGGTGTGGGTGGTTAGCGTGTATTAGGCAGGCACAACGTATATTGCTTTTGTGTTTGTTATATTCTTTTCGCGAGAATATATCTATGAACGAAGAAGTATTGTGATCTCACAATCAGATCATTTTGTTAAGTAGTAAGAGGCGATGCGCGTACATGTAATCGACTCGATACACACGTCCGTGCGAGTACGCGACGTATTCGCATGAACGATGTGTATAAACTTATTTACGTTAATCCCAACTCGCGGGTAAACTAATATAATCTATTGCGAACAATTTACAAGTTATTTTTAATTTTTTTCCTACGTTTTCGACATCTCTGACGCTGTGTAGCGATCTCAAGAAGATGGAAAAACGTTTGAACCAAAAATCGCGTGTGTTTCAGAAATTCATAATTTTTTTTTATTACCATATGTTTTTCTTCTTAACGCTATAGCACTCCTAAGTTGAACAGTCTAACTGCGAAAAGTGATACTTTTTGCTTGATCACGTGGTATTCCATTGCTTTTCGTTTCACCTCGTTATTCTACGATACGCTTCCATCTTCGTATGACGTATCAACGAGAATATGTATATCACGTCGGGTTTTCGAGATTGGCAGGACAAGAGCACTTTCGATTCCAGACGAATATAGGATCTACGAACACAAGTATTCGAATTTTTTCCCTGTCCCATTCGCGTGACGCCGATTGATTTTCCGGGTGATCATTACAAAAATTAGCATCGAGGATTCAGAGGCTTTTTTCTCGAAAAGTCGAGTCCGCCGATGTTTCGCTAAACATACATGTTTTCCATTGGGCGATATATCGATAACCTTATGACTCGAATTACGTAGCATTTAGGGTGAAATATCGCCGCGAATGTGCGCGTTATATTCAAAATATTTAAAACTAGAAGGCGAAAAAAGAGAGAAATTATCGATGCGCTAATGACAAGACGCGTAAAAGACGTGAACTTCGGCCAATTTTTTTATTTTCGTGCTTTTGAACACGCATAAAACGAGCTTAAATAACAAAGCGACGCGCGCATCTAACCTATTTATCTTAGAAACTCTCGACAATATTTATAAATCTATCTAGGATAAATCGACAAAATTTACCATCGCCCGTAAATTAAATTATCACGACAGGCGCCCTAGCCCGAAGCAAAGGGCGGGAGGGGGGAACGGGCACGGAACACATCCAACCTGCACAACGTTCGTCGCGAGACGCCGTTAGAAACGCGATGAAATTCTAAAATCTATACGTTTCCATCTAAGCCACTGATTTCTGGAATTTGCACGACGCGTGTCCCCCGATACCAAGAAGATTGGTATTTCTAGTTCACGCGTCGTGATCAGAATGATTTCTGCCTCGGATTCCTTCGTACGATCAACTTGTCGTCGAGTTGCTCACATACAGCCCCCCTATTAACATGCGGGATGGTATTCACACAAAAAAAATTGGAAATTTCGAAATTCGAAAGAAAAAAAACTAATTGAATAATACAGATTCATTGTTTTCAGATGACATTTTTTTGCGAGTTGCGCGTGACCTTGATGCCTATGATGATAATAATAATAATAATAATGACGATTGATATAATTCATCGTTTACTTTGAAGTGTGGAAGAATGGGGAATTTTTAATAAATAACAGTAATTGCTTATGTAATAAACGAGGAGAACACAATAATGAAATGATATCAGAAGAACAAAAGTCGTAACGAATCTAAAAATAAACGCTCATACTATTACAATAAAACAGTACACTAGTCAATATCCACCACTAGGGGTGATAGCAGGTACTCACTCGAGGGGATATATTTTAAGTACCTTATGTTCTGTTGTTCACTTATCTCGAAATTACAACCATTAATGGTATGACAAATGCGTCATTGTACAAACTCTGTATAGTTTCAATGGCGAAAGGGGTTTCGCTGAGTTCTGCAACGACGACACGAGCGACCCGTTGTAATTAACGGTAATACTAAAATATAGAACCTTAAAGAGACTTCATAGGAATCTTAGGAATCACACGAATTTTTAACGTTGAAAAATAAAATTACTCGGGCTGTGTATCACACGATGTAGGGCGAGGGGGGTCGATGGGCACAGTGACACGAGAGATTCGATTGTGGATCAATCCAATTCCGGTGATCCGCGTCCGTAATATAAAACTGTATCGTTTTCTACAGCATTACGTGAGAGGGACCGAGAAAAGATGAGAAATAATAATAATAATAATAATAATAATAATAATAATAATAATAATAATAATAATAATAATAATAATAATAATAATAATAACAATGACGACCATTCCGAGACGGATCGAAAGACGAATGAGTGAAGTATTCGGACTACTGCACTACGATTAAAGGCGAGCTTTCGTGTCTCGCGAACGAGAAGGACACTTTGAATAAATACGCGGATGAAACTCTACTTTGATAGAGCGAATCGTCGAAGTGACAATTCAGCAGTCGAGGAACGTCCGCGCTTCAACGCAACGGTCAAGACCGAGGACGAATTCGAGATGATTCTGCTGATGGGAAATATGAGGATCGGGGGAAGATTAATAGCTGGTGGGTGTACGTATCACAGAATAGCAGTGCGTTTTGCGTTTGCACGGCACGAGCCACAAACATGCTAAGACAAATCGCGACGTAATCGCCAGAGCATCAGCTCAGCGGCCGTCCTCGCATCCTCGAGGGAATCGTGCTGGCCAGTTTGAATATCGCGCCGCAATAAGGCCCTCGCCAGCGATTTGAGACTTCTTTTATAAGGTAGTCCGAGATAATGTGGGAAAGCTACTACCGTGTCGACGCAACTCGAATGAAGCATCCGAAGAGCTCGCAGGTCATTCTCGAGACCATGACCTACCAGTATAGTGTCCGCGTTAATGAAACCCATCAGGTCGTTCTGCACGTCGCGCAAAGATTTCGGGGATTTCAAGAGGTCCTTGGCAGTGATACCGCTGAAGCGCGTGTTATAGTCGATCACTTCGGCTTCGGGTCGTACTAAAGTGTCGTAGACGAGCCGTCCATCGATGCCAACCACGGTAATCTTGGCCAGTTCGAGTCCATTTTTCGTGAAGCACATCTCGCAGTCGAGGGCATAGACGCCGTAACAACCGTCCGGTGGCGGTGTTTTACGCGGTCTCGTACGAATGTATCCTTCCAACGGTCCGTTCAGCCCGGGCGCCACTCCCGTCCAGACGTGACATTTCGCCGACGAGCAGCCGCGGGCCGTGCTTCTTGCCCCGCAGCAGCCCCACTCGTTGTCGCGGAGTTTACCCCAGTGATGAACGCAACGCTCGGCGCTCAGATACTCTCCCGTTTCCGCACTCACGTGAAAACTATGCGAGCACCTGGCGCAAATTCTTTCCAGTCCAACGCGGGCACCGCCGATTCCACCGACACCACCGACACCGGAACCCACGCAAAGCTCGCCGGATTCCAGACTCGTCGAGCAATTTCCTTCGACTATGTCGGAGCTCTTGTCACTGCAGTCAGAACTCTCGGGCTCGACGTCGGAACTGTCGAGGGAACTACCGCTACAGTGTCCGCTGTCGCCGCTTCGATCAGCGCGATCGGCCCTCTTGGCGCTCCAAGAGGCCGCGATCTCGCTGTAAGTTTTGCCCCGTTCCGATGGCACGAACTCACGAGCATTGGCATCCAAATTCGGCGGAGATCTATACGTGAAGCTATCCTTCAAGATTATAGCCCGACCGGGGCAATACGCACCCTCGACGGGATAACCAAGGGTGAGGAGCTGATCTCCGCGTAGGAGGTAGCGGTGCAGCAGTGCACCGAGCGCGGCGTCGCTCAGGTTCAGCTTGGCGTGAAGTTTGCTTTGGTATTGGTCGCAACCACCGCCACTGGCTCTGGATTTTCGATTCTTCGTAGATGACCCGCTTCCGACTACGTTCGCTCCAGTTCCGGTTGTCGGGCCACGATTTCTTCGGACACCCGGCGGCGTGCTGTTCGGACTGCTGCTAGAGTTCTCGCCGCTGCTGCTGCTGCTGGAGGGCAAACCTACGTCCCTGGGTGCTCGCGTGCGATTCTTTCTTTGACGTCGACTGAGGATGGTCCTGTCGCGTTTCGGCGGTGTCTGCGTAGGCGAAGTGACCTCGTCCTCGTCACCCGATGCTTTTCTCGTCGTCTTTCTGCCCGCTGAACCGAGATGCTCGTTCTGCGAGTTGATTCCACCACCAGCACCACCTGGGTCCAGCTCTTCCGGTGCCAAGTCGCAATCTTTATGTCACACACAAAATATACATGCATCAGTTTCACTGTCTTCCCAATCCGCTTAAGACCTTATCTTTACAAGAATAATCTATGCAATGCGGTCTAATACCGTAGGCGAGGATCGACGATAAAAGAGTCTACGACGGGTATTGTCAGTGTCATAAACAAACAAGTCTCGTAGCTACTAATTACAAAGTTACCTGGATCATAGAACAAACATGGAACAACACGTCACACAACCACGCGCATGCATGCACAACATTCGGTTATATCCATTGCAAATTTCTTTGAAAAGCTTGGTTCGTCGAGCACGATGGAGTGAATAGAAACGTGGAAGCAATCGATTGACCTCATCTCTACGAACGGCGACCCTCACCTCCAAACTTTTTTACCCCGTCAACGCCGAGCGTTCTACTTCCTCGACGCGATACGAGGATCGAAGGTTTCCGAATCCTTGTAGCACCGAGGTGAAAAACAAACTAATATTCAAGAAATATGACGAATGGTAGCCTCGACTGCTAGGTGTCGGTGTCGTTGGTTCACCAACGAGAGATTCCGTCAAATTTAAACCCAAGCCATTTGTGATTTGTTTACGACCAATCAATAAAAAAGAAGCAACACAAACTTACAACTAACGATCGAGACGTCGCGTTTCTTCTACCCATTCTGACATAAAACTTTTTTTTGTTCTTTTTTTGCTACCACAAATTTTCCGTTTGGCCCATCGTCGTGTGCATAATTACGAGTTTCAGGGTCGACAACAACGAAACGTCATTTAACTTACAGTCATTACAATTCCAAATACAAAAAATACCTTTTTGGAAATATCAAAGAGTTTTCTGGAATTAATATTAATCTTATTATTAATAATAATATCATTAATTGTATTAATTGTTGCTTGAACGAAATTTCAAGAATTCGACAGCAACGTTGGGCAAGACTGACTAGATTCGCGGCAAGGTTTCGAATGTCTGCCTCGAATGCAAAGTATAATTCGAAGATGATGATGCGCGCACGATCGCGCAGAAAATGCCAAAATACTTACCAATGCAGGCGTTAACGATTTGGTAAACTAGAATTTATCGAAAAATTCCGTTCGTCGACCTATGCGTCGTCTAAAATCATTTATTAGAACGCGTTTGTCACGTAACAAGTTACAAAACCTAACGGACGCTGCCAACAAGCTGCAGAAAGAAGAACTGGTGGAACTTCGCGAAGTACAATGCGGAATTGAGAAAAGCCTCATGCGTTGTTTCAAACCCATAGGCTATCGATGTCTTCATTGCTCGATAATTCGGCGCCAAACAATCACCGTTTTTCGCATCCGCTGTTAACCAAGCGCCTCTCGATACACGAATGAGTAAATAACTGATGAGTAATCCTAATGTTTGTAACTCGCTAAGTCGCAAAGCGAACGATTGGAGATAAATCTTAACGAACATTCGAACCTCTCGTCAATTTCAACGATCTGTTCGACGATCACGACCGAGATAAGATTGCCCCGTCTTACGTAACGATTAAAAAAGGAACGAGAACAATAAGCGCCGACCGATCGCTGACTAAGTTCGGCTCTTTGGCATGTCGGTGCGTCGATCGAAGAACGACGATGATCGAGAAACCTTGCGGTCACGATGCTTCGAGCATGTCTCCGAAGAAGAAAAAAATCCCAATCTCCTATATTACACGAGGCTAGGATCATCCGGGAAGTAAAAGTTGACGGCAACGGTAAATCCGTAACAACTGCATACCGTTATAGAAAATCTTATTGCTAGTAGTTAGATCACTGTTGCCAGTTGGAGCAGAATTCAATCTAGCGTGACTGTCGAACGGAGGATTCTCTCTCTGTTGACTCTGTCAAGGTTGAAACTATTGAAACGATACGTTCAAAGATTGTCATTCTGTCGCTGACAGATGTCGAGACGGCTAAAAAGAATCTGCACTTTTCTCGCACAATGTGTCTTCGCGTCTGACGACGCTTACGTTGGAATAATTGTGACAATACTAGCTGACGATTATTCGCGGTTCGTATGAATAAATGAAAAATAAGTACGAGCGCGAATCGAACGGCTACTTGTCGTCCTCTGAACAACAAATCTTACGTAAGCAAGTTTCGTGCTTGCTTATCGATCAAGGATTCGTACTTGGCGGGGCGGACGTTTCGATCTTCCTAATTTACCGTGTATGCATGTAATCCGACTTATTTATTCTCTAGTAATATTATAGCGAGATGAAATCATCATACGTCGATGGGACAACCACGTAACTGTAGAAATGATGGAAGTAGTTGACCGTTTCTTCGCTCGGTATCGTCATCTATCGAGCTATTTCTGTTCGCTGCTCCAAATATCCGAGGCGCGACATCTCACCGGGGGTGAGATACCAACGTCAACTTGCACGAGCCCAAGACCGAACGAAATTGTGACTCCTCGAACGCAAAACCTAGAATCTTCGAACGAGCGTGAAGCAGAAGGAAATTCGAACGTTCTAATCTATCCAGTTATTTTGCATTAGTTCAAGTAATATCGATCGGGTCAGGTATCTTTTTACAAAAGTACGAACGTGATTCGTACATTTCCCGACACCTCATATGAGACACTGTGAACTCAAACATTAAGGTTGGTAAAAACGTCGATATGTATCTAAATACGAAGGGTTCTATGCCAAATTGGACAGTTTGAAAAAAGTATATTTTTAATTTTCTCAATTTTGTGATTTTTTTTCTCGAACGCTTCGAAAAGAACGTGGAGGTAAAAATTTTTTGAGATTTTTTGATCACCTGTTAAAAAAACATCAGATTTCGGTTTTATGACCATAACTTTTTGAATAATGGATCTAATTGGATCTTTCTTTTTTAATTTTCATTCTTTTGTGTACTTTTCGAAAAAATATACGGAGTTTTCTTTTACAATATTTTTATACGTGATCTTTAAGTTTTTAAATTAATTTTTTTTTTCAAACTGAGCGCGTATCTTGATTTTTGTAACATTTTTCTGTCACGAAATGCTATCCATTTAACGACTTTTCAGCCTGGTCCGATCCTGAGATCTTTATAATTACTATATTATTTCGATTAATTAAAATTTGAAAAATGTTGTTGTCAATTTTTCAATCTTCCAATCACGTCTATTGACAATCAAAAAATGTAAAAAGTAATTCAAAATAACTCAAAAAAGAATACACATTGACGAAACTTGGTATTCGTAGTAATTAATAGAGAAAACAGAATTTTTCAAATTTATAAAAATTAGAAAAAAAATATTATAGTAATTATAAAGATTCCACAATCAAACTGAGCTAAAAGATTGTTGAATGAATAATGGTTTGCGACCAAAGAACTTCAAGAAAATCTAAAATGTACTCACTTTCAAAAAAGATGTTTCAAGTTTAAACTTCAAAAATCAAATGAAGAAATATTTTTAAAAAATTGTTCGTATTTTTTTTTCAAAGTACTTGAAAAAATCGAAACTTTTTATTTAATAAAACTCCTAATTTGGTCCATTATTCAAAAAGTTATGGGGAAAACGTCGAAATTTGACTCAAAATTCACTTGGATGGTTTTGTCGAAGAATACAAAAAATGTAAAAAAATGTAGGAAAACGGACATAAGATTTTTTCAAACCCATGTACATGGATATGGATATAACTCCATATATATATCTAGCGATACAGTTTCCGAGGATGTGATTTCCAATTCGTTCTCCACGCGCACATAGTTTCCACACTGCGACATTGCATCTGGCATACTTTTTTCGCGTACAGCACGGATGTCAATAAAAACAACTAGTCGAATCCAGCGATTTACTTGATTCATCGAATAAATGGCATCCGATTGCAATTTTTTTTTTGCTACACGAGACAGATGAGATAGACGTTTCTATCTTCGTCGTTTCAACACAATTTCGTACGGCTGCACCGTATTCGTTCACTTTTTTACAGACTTACGGATTAAGTGGTGGGAGAAAAAAATGTTGAATCATGAAAAACATCGCAGGGCGACAAGCGAATATCATGCGATCATACGAGATCCACAACTATTTCTAGTTCACATAGTCGCTACGTACCGCATTTTACGGACTATAAGACGCTACGTACCAGATAAGACGCACCTTCATTTTCGAGCAAATATTTTTTTTCAATAAAATCTGTACCATTTTTATTATAAGATTGCAAAACCAGACTAAAAAAATCTTGATTTAGAATACTGAAATAGATAGAGATAGGTTTCTCCGGCATCGAATATATGGCCATTTGCAAGACTGGCGGGAATTTGAAATCAAACGCTGGACATTTTGATCTTAATTTCAACTATAAGACGCACCTGAATCTTCGAGGCAATCTTTCGAAGAAAAAAGTTCGTCTTACGGTCCTCAAAATACGGTTTGGTACCAGTTTCGGTGTAGCGGAACAAGAAACGGGCGGAAGGAGTAGACGTAAGATCGGATGATCCGTATCTGAATAAATCGTGGCTTTACGAGTTAAGAGTATCGATACACGGGCCGAGCACATCGTCCTCTCGTGTATAGGAACTGTGCATATTTGGACATCGCAGCACACCGGTCCTAGCGTTCCCAAGGGGCCTGTTCGATGCAGAGTTGAACGAACGCGCGACAAACGTTCCGTTACAGCGATCAAAAACCGAATCTTCCAAGGACCGGCTAACATGTTTGTTTCGAGAAACCTCCAGAGTCAAGAGTTCGAGTTTATTTTCATCTAATTTTACTCGATTTCCGAACATACATATTCCAAGCCAGAGGTAAGACTTGAAAGACCCACGTGGCGGCGTCACAGCAGGCGGCCTTTGTAATTTCCGTCCCGAAACACGTGCTTCTATTCATTCTTGTCCGTATCTCGCGAACCGTCCCGCTGTTGAACTGAACCGATAAGAACATTCGTCGTATTTTATCTCTGTTCGATCGAATCGCGTGACTGAACCCAACTGCGTCTACAAGGATATCCGACGCGAGGTTACCCCAACGAAGCTTAACCGTACGCGTCTCTTTCCGCTTCGTTCCGTTTTTTCCTCCTTTCCAAGACCGTGGACTATTTTTCTTTCCTCGTCACTCTTTCCTTCGCCTTTTCCACCGAATACGCGTGAACGATCACGATCACGCCGCGCATCGTGATGCGCGTATCCAACGAGGCCCGAACACGGATAAGCATCGAATCGGAAGTGTCGTTTTCACGCCGTTCCATTTGTTCCTCCGAACGCATCGGAAGGTCGATCTACGAGAATCGGTACTTATTTTGTGGTTCGCGGGAACATCTCTCTTCAAACTCCGTACCGAAAGAGTAGAAGATCCCGACCAAATAGGCGGAAGCGAATTCTCCAAGGGTCCATTCCACCTGATCTGACAACAGCCCGGGTATCCGACCGACGAGCGTTTAAATCACGGAAACTGCAGGCACATTTTCTTCGAATGCGTCTCGACGAACCGGTTAGCAATCGACTATGAGACACGATACAAACAAACGAGATCACGCCCGGTGATGATGACCTTGCGGAGTTCAGGCTTGCAGTAAAGAAATTCCGCGCGAGGGACACAACCGACTCGGCCAACTCTCTCTTGGACCGTGTCCGATTTCATTTGACCTAATAACGGTTTTCCAGTGACTCGCTCGAGTTGCTTCGACCCCCACGTTGACCATTGATCCCCTCTCGCTTGCACGGTTATCCCCGTTCCCGTTACTTCTTCAGCTTTACCCCACTGACACGTTTTACGAACGTGTCGTACGTTGTACGGGATTAATCGGCAACCACGCGAAAGAATGTACAATAAACAATCGATAAGCTAACGTATGAAATGTCAACCTCTCGGCAACTTTGCTAACGAGCAGATATTTTTATATGTTTTTTTTACGAGCCCAGTTCATCTTCGATGCCGAACGTATCGATACTCTCTATCCTTCTTCGAGAATTGTCCGAGGTTCGCGACGTGCTTTGCGAGCCAAACGATTCGCCGCCATTCAACTCGCTAGTCTGTACAAGGATACAGAAACTAAATGAAGTGGATAGGTATTGCATTTGTCAATGTCGCGGCATATTTTTCAAACATTAATAAAGGTCGTAGTTGAAACGTTAATAACATTTCTTATTCAACTAGAAACATATCTATCCATTTCGCTTCGATCAACCGCCTACTACGAAAAGGCTATAGAAGAGACAAATAAAACAACGACGCGATGATTTTTCTTCCAATGACACGAGGGATACGCGATCTTTATACTCTTCAATGACGCGAGTTTCCGTCATCGGACCATAACACGCACGTTGGACGTTGAAAACAACGCGATATTGTCTTCAAATATTATCCACGTGCCGAAACTTGCGTCACACGTCGCGACGTCACTGTAACTATTATTATTCCACTAATTGCGTGAAATACAACAACGCATGACCGGCCGATCGGTCCAACGGGGAATTATTATGACAAATTTTCGCCAAAGACTAAAAGGTTGCATTCTCGTATCTATATCGTTTCGCGAAGTATAAACTGGCATTTCGAGAATTCCGCAAAGTTGTGAGTATGAACGTGAAAACGAGTTTGTAGCTGCTTTGGAACACGTAAGAATAGATTCAGCGAGTGGTTTAAGAAAAAAATGTTTAAAAAAAGACGCTCGCGTGACGACGTTGGCGATTTCATACAAGCATTCGGTTGGAAAAATCTGCTACTTTCACCGTGCATCGTGAAGAAAAAAAAGAAAAAGAGAAAAAGAATCGGTTGTCGGATCAGATAGATATCTAAAACGACTTTTAATGAATAATTTGCTTCTGGAATCAGGAATTTCGTTCTGAATTTTCCCCCGAAATTCGAGATCGTTCGAAATCGGCTCGAAAGCAGTTGACAGTCAGTTTTTTTTTTTACGGCGGATGAAACAATTTGTGGAAGTTACTTTCGTCGTAAAATCCACGATGCTTGGAAACTATTTTCGCAATCACTTCTTCTTGGCATCGACATTGGTATTGTCGTGACTAGGAATAAGAATATGTTGCGAGCATAATAACACGCATGCGTGCCTGTTAGAAGCCACTTTTTACGGGAATTGCAGTAATAATATAATAACTGACTCGACTACCAAGGAAATTTCTCGAATGGCGATACTTTTTACTATTGCTTTGTTATCTGGTATGTTAATATGCACGAATCTTTTGTTTCATACGAATGCAACAAAGATAACCGAATGCAAGACGAATAGTTGCAAAATAAATTGTACACTCGATGGAATCATGTACTATCGGGTGGGGATATTAATTCAAATTGGACGGTGCTTCGAAACCTGACGGAACAATTTTCTCGACCGGAAGACAATCTAATCGTGTGAGAAGAATCGAACATGATATCGTATGACAGGTCAGAAAAGAAAGAGTACGATGCTTGCGATAAAAACAAATGTGCATCGTATCGGTTTGGATTAATTCCTGAAAAGCAGATATGATTGAAAACAAGGTACCAACGATGAAAATATTATTCCAGGTGAAAGGTTCCAGCGATGTTAACCAACTTGTTGAAAACATGCGACGTTGCAAGTCGTGCAAGAAAGGAGAATCAAACACAATAGAAGAAATTAGGCAAGAGACAAATCCATTCGGTCATTAACGACGGAATGAATTCGCAGGTATATCACACACAATCGCGTAAGTTTTGCGTTACGTTAGCTATTGAATGATGGCACTTGCTCCGTTATGACACTGGATAGCAGTAAGCTCTGATATTGGTAAAAAGATCAGATAAAACAGAAGCTCTAACGAACGTTTACATACGGGAATCTATGTGTTCCAGAGCTGCGAAACAATTTGTTGTGTAATTAATCTCCCCCGTGCGGATATCTAACCAAATCGTTCCAATGCGTACGCAAGACAAGAATTACAATATTTCGCTCGTCGAGATCGCAAGATCGTCGTTATCTTATCGTCGAATCGAATAGGCGGCCTCTTATACATTATGCAACTTCGATAATCTAATTATAATGTGAGATTCGCGTGTGAAAAAAACAAACAAAATACATTCCACGGATCCGTGATTATAAAAGGCTTAGAAACAAACGATGTACTATTACATATCTCTTTTGCCATAAAATACGTTTAAATTCCAAGCGTCGACCGACTATTGACTCGAATTCACTAGATTTTGACGGAAGAACAAACTTGTTTCCAGCTCGCCAGTTCCGCTGATAGCATTTCAAGGCGTCTAAAATGTACAACTGGCTGGAAAAACCTGATCGAATTGCGTTGATTCAAATCGGAGGCCAAGTTTTTGCGCGAATGTTCACCACCACGAAATCATTTCCGCCATTATTTATGCAACGTACCTTCGGCGCAACTTGCGAGAAATTTTCCGTTGCTGGCGTAATCCATGTCGAGTACGGGTGCCGTGTGGCCCTTCAAAGTTCCTGCCATCCAGGAGTGAGTAAATTCTTGTTGAGCTTCTCGACGTTTCTTGTTCTTGCCACGTTTCGTTCCGCCAGGCACTGTCAGAGGTTCGTTCCGAGCCTCTCTGTATTCGGTGTTCGTCTCGCCTGATACAAATACATGCAATTAAGAAATATGCAACGAGGACGACTGAAATTTGCACGCAAGAGGAAAACAAATATTTGACGACGTTTTAAAATTTCTCCCCTCCCGGTTCGTCAATACTCATACGATTCTCGGAGGATAGTCCAATTACGTGCCACTAACGACATTGGCATTCTTGGTACGGGACATAGCATAGTTTATCGTTAAGACTGTGGCGTTTGGTGTGAACACGTCGTCTTTGTATCACTCGGTTTGTTACAGTTCGCTCAATGAGGTTGTCGGTGTAAAAGCGATGCGAAACCCATTCATCGCGCACAGATGTCGAGTATACGGAAAAGCTGCTGCATCGATGCGATGCACGTGATAGTTTCGTTATTCCACGCCACGTGCGTCACGGTGAGTTCGGACAATACGACAATAGCTAAATACAGACGTTTCATTTATTACAACGACAAAAAAAAAAACTATAGATCGTCACACTTTTGAGTCTGTATAAAATAATATTTATTTCTAGTCCATTACGTGATAATGATCTGAGATCAGTAGGTGGAAATCCGATGAATCCGCACTGCCCCGCAAGTCCCACGAGTAATTACATGTAAACTTGTACATGTACTTGGCGATCGATGAAAAGTTCCAGGAGGAAAAAAAAGCAACTGGCGACCTTCAACTCGGAGAGTTAGATTTGAACTGTGAGAAGTTTTGCAAACGATTATTATTGTCAGCTCGATCAAGTGGGGATAATTCCGGTAACGATGAGGCATACAGCATTGTCGTTGAGTGAAAAGAAAGCGACCAGGTATGCGCGGGTGAACTCGAGTAAACCAAAGCAAAATACGACACGACCAATGCAACGGAACTAACCGAGGAAATTAACCAGGTTTAGGGCGAAACATAAGGATACCGTAACCGGCAACCCAGCTTAACCTTGGTGACGGCGTCATGGGGGTGAATTGACGAGTAATCTATGATTCGAGGTTCCGATCCGGTGAAAGTTTCAACTACCTGGAAGACTGACAAAGAACGACCCTGTCTATATTTCCATTGTGTCGCGAAATTTCTTGCACTAATCGAAAAACAATGAACGAGACAACGCGTACGTACGTGATTGGGATCGGGCGAACGAAAAGCGTTGGTGTCGAGCGCGTATGGGATGACGGAGATATAAAATGTAAGGTAATTTGGAAAATTCGAATTGCGGTATAATCATGTCGAAGAAAGTGCAATAATCGATCGTTTTTTGCGTTGAACCAAAACGCGCGACGAGGAGGTATCGTAAAAGCGAACAATCGAACCACGAAATACCCAATGGGTAAATGACTAATTACTAATGAGTCACGCTTTTTCTGCGACCATAGAAGTATCCGAGTAGATAAGTAGCTCGGAACAATCGG
This sequence comes from Arge pagana, assembly GCA_963969455.1. Taxonomy (NCBI): domain Eukaryota; kingdom Metazoa; phylum Arthropoda; class Insecta; order Hymenoptera; family Argidae; genus Arge; species Arge pagana. Next base: position 7,949,719 of record OZ018314.1, on the reverse strand, counting down.
ACCTGACCTCAAATCCGTGGCCTCCTGAAGATGCTCATTCGAGGTATTCGATAACAAGTTAGGATATGACTTCCGTACGATTATCTTTCCAATCGAGGCTCGGTTTCGATGAGATAAAAATTAGCTAACCAACTTCGTGAAAGTTGGAAGAAAATAAATGCGAGTTCTGTGACTTTTGCTTCGTTTGTTCGAGGAAAAGAGAATTTAAAAAAAATAAAAAAATAAAATAAATTAAAAAAAAATTAAAAGTGGGCAGGCTCGGTCCTGTGAGATTCGTAGAATTGGCTTGAAACCACTATAATGTTCAAAACTGTTGGCCCTTAGATATTTAGTAGAAAAATATAAGTGGTCAGCATCAATACAATTTATGTTGCAATCTACATCTAGCTTCACAGATTACTACTGCCGGCAACATGGTACGTATGCGCATGCGCGTGAGAAATGAAGGATTTCGCGGCGCTGTTCCGCAGGCACTTGCATTTAAATCACCGGAACGTGCAGACGAATTCATTCGTTTTTCAAATTTTTTTCAGTTAATTACTCAATACTGGCCTATGCAGCATTCTCATTATTGGAGTAGCGGCTTCTTCTCATTCACGTTTCTTGCAATTCGGATCATACGTTCGCAAAATATGAGTCGATATTCACCGAAAAATTCTATTTTTCAATCTTGCAAGCACATAAAATGTCCAGATTTATTTTTATAGCTAATATCTCTGGAGGTACAAAGAAATCTGTTTATGCCCGTTCTACAATGAGTGGTTGATCGACATCCTAGATATACGCATTCGCGAGATATAATGCTTGCAAGGATACGTACACCCATATTTCCGTCTCTCTCGTTCGCCCCCCCCCCCCCCCCCCCCCAAAAAGGTGCGTCATTGAAATGGGTCCGGTACTTACGGAGATTTTCCGTTTTGAAATCTCGCATAATTTCGTTGCATTGGAAATTTTTACCTGGCTACCAAACCGAATAAATAGACGTTTCGCGTGAAAAAAGAAAAGAAAATCACTATTCATTATTTTCCGGAGCGTCGAGGGGAAAGAATAACGAGGACAACGAGATAATGGGAGATATTTGAGAAAATATATAAAATTGTTTCGCTGTCCATCATGGAACGCGAATCGTGTTACGAATAAAACCACCATGTCGTACAAGCGCACGTGCATATTCGTTGTCTATTGGGCAAACGTTGCGCACAGCGTTGCGCCATTTTCATCCGTGTGTACACGTTGCGCGCGCCAGCTACCAGCGTGTCATTGACGAAGAGACGCGAGATTTTTCGTATTGGTGCATACATTTAATGATGCCTTAATGATCCGTGACGAATGGTAGGATATCAAATTTCTCAGCAGTGTTCAAAACTGCAGGCATAGTCCCGATTTGTTTCGCGTAATGAACAAAGGTTACAATTTTTGATCATCGGCTTGAACAGTTTATGTCGAAACTTCGAATAATCCGAACGTGGCAGCTCGTCGTTGTTCGACGTGTATATTTCGAAATGATACGTTACGTTTCGACACGTTGTCACGGTGTCGCGATATTCCTTTTGATGAAACGGAAGTGGACGAACGTGACGAGGAACGAAAAATTACTACTTACGCGTCCTGATACTTATGCTTTTCCATTTTGCTATTTGCGAGGGACTCGGGAGGGTCGAGAATCAGATCGCGTTTCAGAATTGTTTCGGCGGGATGGATTAATATCTACCACGCTACCGCGATTATCAGATTACTCAGTTTCTACGACTCGAAATGTTTCGTTCCGCGTGATTATGTCAACAAATAATATCAACTCGATCTACCTAACAACGAGACGAGTGGTTGTCAGTTTGGATCCGAGTATAAGGATTGAGTTGGCTTATCGATTTATAATAAGCTATCGGCTCCGAACGTTCCGACGTCGTTCGTGTCGAGATTCGAAAATCTTATGATGATACGCAGTACAACGCACGCGTAGCAATTGTTGAAACGATTTGCAAACGAGGCAGGATTCCTAGCTAAAATTTTTTTTTATTATAGATAAATATCATAAATATCCATCAAGATTGCTTCGTTCTAGCGAATTTTTGACAAGTACGCGCATCATGTTTGCGGATGACCGATCGACGACGTTCAAATGCTAATGTGAAATCGAAATTCGTGTCGTTGTCTGGGTAGGCGCACGATAATGAACAACCTTCCAGTCGGGGTCATACTGATTTTGCTGATCATGGTTAAATTTATCAAGCGATGCGTGCCTCTTTTCAACGTAATTTCAAGATGTTATTGAGAAAAGTTGGAACGAGAATAGAAACAGCTGAGGATACATTGACGTATATTTTTCACTTGAATTTACTACATTGTTTCATTTATATTTATTGGCATCAAACCGAACAATTTGTCATGGTACGCGAACATGATAAAAAAACAAATTGCGACCGTATCGAAGGCCAACACACGAGCCCCCTGCTTCCTGATTGATGGTTATTGAATTATTAATTATCTAATCGTCAAATACCAAATGTTAGGTATCAAGCAGCCGATAACACACGACATAACGATAAAACATTGAGTAAGAAAAATTAAATTCGACTTGCAGCAGGAACGGATATGGATTAGATGTTTTGCATTCACATTCGCTGCACGGGACGCGACCTATTTAATTCAAAATTATCGGACACAACCATATTGAAATTTCTGTGAAACTGGAACGATTTAAATATGGCTGGGGAGGTAAATTTACTGCAACATTTAAATACTTGGAATCGCATTAGGAATCCTATCTTGATCTGACTGCTACGATTCATGTGTTTGTCGACACTAGCTGTTGTACCGAGTTTTAGTTGAAAATAAAGTATATTCAATCTATTCGGCTTACGAAGATGTTGTTGGACTTGAGATGTGTTTTAGCCTCATTATAGGTTACAAAGATTGTTAATTTGGTTGATGTTGCTTAATGATCATATGAGTAGAAGTGGAGTTACGCGAGTTCCCTTTTATCTGTGAATCATGATAGACCTAATTTTGATTCCGACCGATAAAAATATGATGTAATGGTGCCATTTCTGTGCTTTAATACCGCGATAACACACATCAATATATATCTCACAGTCAACACTCAAGTTAGAAACAGTCAATTTAGTATTTGATCAAAGTTTCGTTTTTTCACTCGAGTACGACAGTACAAATATACCTGAAATTGGTTGCAACTTTGATTACCTTGCAAAGAAATTCATAAAAATAGGGTAATTGATTTTTTTAACTTTCCTATATTTTAAATTATCACCAATTTGCTATTATTAGCAATAAAATTTATGGAAACATAAAAAACTGTTGTCAAATAAAACTACGCCAGGTTAAATTTGAATCTGAGCTCTTGTTTGAATTTTATGTAAACAAAAGAAATTAGTTTATTGCGATCACTGACTAGGATAAGAGTCGAATGGATTAATTTCTGCAACCATTCGCTGCCTTTATTCTGTCTAGTATAATGTGAATCAAATCCTAAGAAGTGATGATAACAGAAAACAGATATATCCTAAAGTATAATGTCTGTTGAAAAATGACGATGCTAGAATAAACGATGGCATCGGCTGGTGATTTCATATCGAATGGACATATTGATGCCTTCTTGGATCAAAGTCGGATACAGTGGTTTTCATTAGAAGGGATTTGTGAAATATATATATCATGACAAATAATAAAAAGGCATCGTATCTGAGATGCTCAATGTTCTTGGACGATTGATAATCTTCGGCTCAAAATTACATTGTTGTTTCAGATGCCATTTGAATTTTGATATGATTATTTAAGTTACAAATGAACTATAATTTGATCTAGTTAACTAAATGGATGAAAATAATTGTAAGTATCGAGATAGGTTGCAATGATTTGCAAAGAAACAGCGGTGCAAGATGTATGGTAATCGTTGCTTTATTCAAAATCATACGTACAAATAGCCGTGAGCACTCGTATGTATATATTTATATAACTTAGAATTCATCAGAAATGTGATGAATTCTTTGTCATTCCAAGAATACACTCCACAGGAAATGTTACAGTGGTAACTGTATATCTACAACTGTAAATTGATTATTTTAACAGTTTCCCTTAACTACGCGATACGAAGCTGATCTACTCGAAGAACGGATTTCAAGGTCCAATTTTTACACCATATAGAGTCTCTTTACAAACTATTCAATACAACTACTCGGTGTAAAACCCCAATGCAATGGAGAAATACAAAGAAATGCATATTGCTGCAGGCAAGTAAATGCATTTGGCATCGTTACTAGTCACATTTACGCTAGTTGGAATTGTGTGATAGCATGCAACCAAATTTTCTTTGAAAATTGTTGAACCTGCTGTCACAAACGTGATATATTTTCAATTTACAATTCCACTTGCTGTATATTTCATGATTATCGAGCAAATGAGAAAGTTAATCGTAATGAACGGGTTGCTTTTGAACCTCTAAGAAATAGATTTCAAAATCAGTATTTCACCTGATGGTAGTTCCATCACTTTGAACTTCCGTTACCAAACTGACTCGAGTAGATTTTTCAAATAACACAGACATGATGCAAAAATCAATTGGAAAGACAAGGTCCTAATCACGGTAGGCAAGTGTAAGCAATTAGGGAAATCAGAAGCTAGTGCAAACGAAGAGTTGTCGACCTTGGTGATTCAAATGTCACTGATGATGCGAATGAAATAATAGCCCTACAACGTTTGATGCATCCAGATAGTTGCAGTCGCGTATGACGATCACTTCCGTGCGGTAGTTTTATCCTTGATTAGATATAATGAAATATATAAACACAGTCATTGGTAGGTATATCTATGAATAAGCAACCGTAACATAATTGTTATAACAATTTGACTTTCACATTCGTTTGGGACTTGTTTCTATTTATTCAGGTATACCTATAGTTTTACACTGTCACACGGACAAGTATTGTACAAACTGACTATATAAATTTAAAAGCGGACCTGTGGGTCGATGATTCATTGTGAGATGAACTGATGGAATTTTCAACGGTAAACGGGTTTAAATGTGTTGGATCAATCGTGCGAAGCAATGAATTGAGGTTTCTCAAAATCGTAAAAACTTAAGTTTATCAGAGCTTAGAATAAACTTTTCGAACGAGGCTGTTTGATAACGTTATTTTCCATCAATATCATAAAAATGTCAGTGAGAAACCCGGATATTGCGTAAAATTTTCACCACATATTAATGCCAATTTGACTGCAAATGGATGCAGAGGAAAAACGTCTTGTCGCACGTCGATTGAAACGTGATGAAAGCTGAACGAACATTGGAAATTTGAAGTAAATATTATTTCGGTGTATTTTGTTGTTTAACGTCGTTTAACGCTCCACGCCAGAGTGATCCTTGGATGAATCAATTGAATCGCGGACATTCGTTGCGAGCGCAAAGCGTCGTGCACTACCATTTCAAACAATTTCAAATTCTGCCCCAATCGCGCGGCGTACGAGGAAAACGTCCCGGAAATGACGATTAGCAGACGACGTCTGGACGCAACGCACGATGCATCCAACCGTCGCTCCGCCGATAATTGCAACTGATAGATAGAACTTTTGTCACGTGTCCAAAAGCGAAAATCATGTGATAAAACGAGGGTAAAAAACTTACTGGGAGTTGGTTCCATGCTCGTGTTTGCTGATCGAGAACGGTTCATGAAATACGCAATGACGAGCCCGATGCTTCCGAATATTATCGAAACAACGGTCATGAGAAACGGAGTCGGCAGTCCCATAATGCCATTGCTCTGTATGTCTGCCATTTCTCTGCTTATCCAACGTGTAACACGTTCTCCGAATAACTAATGAAAAAAATCACCACCAACTTGCACAACACCAGCTTTTCTATACATATATATATATATTTATATATATATATTTGTGTGTGGGTATATATATATATATATATATATATATATATATATATATATATATATATATACTCTATACGTAATCGTCACACCGTGACCAAGTAGGTATTATCGAGACGGCCGGTAACTATGTAAGAAGCGATGCGGCTCGCCGTACGCACTACGCTCAACTGCGGCCGAAGCTCAAAGCTGACAATGAGCCGAAGCGGCAGTACTTTCCTAGATGAGTCTTCGCAAGACGATTCGTTTCTCTCGTTATCGATGTTACGGGTGGCGGGAAAACTTGAACGCGTCGCACTATTATTGTCCGCATTCTTCTCATCGGAACCTCGTTAGGTATGAAAACTGGTGAAACGCGAGCGATGATGATCCACGGATGATCGTAACGCGAAGCGTCCTGCTGCTGATTTTTATTAGAGAAGGTATCGACTTCGAGCAGCGCGCGCGCACTCGTAAACGTGTCGTAACGGCAACGGCGTGTCTCTGCTGTGCTCTATGCTGCATGAGCTTTTTCGCGGTTACCGGCGTGCCGCGAAGCCGTTTTTACCCCACCACCGCTCTGAACCGCCACTCCCGCAGGTCTAACGTGAGCGCTATAGATACTTATTCCTTTCGGCGGCTTGAGACACAAGCGTCTCGTGCGAAGTCGCGAGAGATTCAGGAACGTAGCTTGGCAGCGATCGGAAGTGGGACTTGGCGGTGTTTGTCGAGATCCAGCCTACCGAACATATGAATCATCGTCGATTCCACTGCCGTCAGAGAATACCAATGGCTAATTATTTCTGACTCGTTTTTCTCCGTGTTGCCTTGATTTTACGAACAATCTTAGACGTGCTTCGATGAGTTTTCCACAAATTCGTACAACTAAATTTCGCCGCATCACTTTGAATACGAAATTCGACGAAGTTCGTAATTAAATCATGTTCTCATCTGAACCTGAATTACACGGACAATCACAGACCTCGTCGATTCCAAAGTACGAGTATCGGAATAATGTGACCAAGGACCGGGTTTCGAAGAACTCCATGTACGCTACTGCGACGGTTGGCGCGCATGCGCTGCAGATGAGTCGAGCCCCTGCAAGGACAAATCACAGCATTTGGAGGTAGAACTCGAGATTCGGACCAATTTCGAGATACGATGTATCCCCTCCGTACGATTTTACGTCGCGGCTTCGTCACCCCACTTCGAAGATACAAGCGTTTCTCCTTTCTCATTGGTATTTCCTCGAGTTGAAGCCTTACTTCCGGGAATCACACTTGGATGACTTACTCGCTCATCATTTCCGGGAATATGGTCTAGGAAGTCGATTCGCTGAAACGGCGTACGAGTCGTCTTCGCGAAAGATGATCCGTTTGTGAGCGACCCGACATTTCGCGTAACGCACGAGACGTAGTTATGAATTTTTATGACGCGTTGCAGACCTTCGTTGTGACTTCGCGGAACTGACCTATAAAGCTCGGCACGAAACGATTTTTATTATGAGAGAAATGAAATAACTGGGTCAACCGGCCATTTCATTTTACTTTTCAACCAATTTGGATTTTAACCCGGCTACTCGCCATCACCAATAACTTTTCAGGATGGAATTGTTAATTGTATGTCAGGTATATTTATAACAAATAAATGATCTCAATTTTTGGAAAATATAACTGCAGCTGTGAATATTTGTAACTCCTTGAATTGGTAAGCCGAAATTTTACATGATTGAGCGCCTGTTGTAATAAGGGGGCCGTACGTCTTTTGAAAAAATATACGTGAATACAAAACATTATTTCGGGTCATTCGCGGCGTAAGTACCGTAAAAATAGAAGGAAAAAAAAGTCAGTTCAGTAATTTGAACGACTATCCATTAACTAGAATTTTATTTTCTGAACGCTTGGCTATCTAGCGATGCTACTTGCGCTACTTTCATTTCCAGTCAACCCCTACATATACCATAAAACCGGAAGAAATCGGTGATGGCGAGTAGCCGGGTTCCCCTTGTTAGCCTGCAAGATCATACCGTACGACAACAATGAAATATGTATAGGTACGAATAAACTAGCCGCTGTCATGCAATGGAAAGTTTGACCCTATAGATAATTTTTCACCTCATAAGCATGTGGTACCTGGCGTAGTTTTATGTGACCATGGCTGTTTATCAACATTGTTAGAAAACATCAATGAACCGATTTTTCGAAGGCGATTAAAACTCGGTATCGGAAAGGTGACGTGGTCGTTTCGCGATCCGTTCGGAAATTCAATGTCATCCGGTGGTAGATGACACATTATGTTACGAATCAAAATTCATTACGTACAGGTTTTTCGCGCTGAAATATCAAAACGTAGGGACTAAGAACAGAAAGCCTATGAACAACCTATTTCGAGGGTATTTAAGTTGAAATTACGATTTCAGATTTTTTTTTACAATGATAACACGTATACCAGAATCGTAATTTGAGCTTACGAGTGGTATTTTGATCCACCTTTACCAAGTTTAGGCCCACACCGCGATTCTAGAATATTAAAATGAGCCTACGGAGCCTACATCACTGCCGTGAGAAAGAACCTTGTTGTTTATTGCCACCATATTGCCGTCATGGCATGATTAGATCGAATGATGACAATATTCAGTCAACTATCCGTATATTATTCGACGCATTTAGTGAACGCATATAGCAAACATATTTGTGCAAGATATTTTTTTAAAAAAATGTAACAATTAGTGATCGAGCATTAGCATGCGTTGAACCTAACGGATCGCGATTTCCCCGTCCCAGAATATTCAACTCCCTCTTGCTCAATCGTTGATATGAAACTGCGTATATTTTTCTCGTCTATCTAGTTTCGAACCCCGGACCTATCCGAAATAATGTTTAAAGAAGCGCGCAACCTACCACTACACCACGCAAACGATCACAGCCTGTAACCGTTTTTATCACACCCAAAGTTGACGCACGGAGAACGCGGTCATCCAATGCTGTCATGTTTTCGTCATGCCATGATCGCGTTACGAGTGCATAAAATGTTGATCACAGCATGTTGTACTTATATTACGATTATGTCAACATGGAATGCAACAAATAATCGATCATGGAATGATAGAAATATGCTACCACGATATGTACTCAATATGTTAGAAATAAAAGGATTCATATCATAATTAAAATATGTAGGCATATTTACAACTATATTTTGTTGATCATCGCACGTTGACAATGCGTAGTCAACGTGCTGACAAACAATTGTGTCATACTCCTTGATGACAATGATGATCACGAAATTCTATCTGGGTATAAAAGATATGGTTGCCGTTGGCGGGAAATTTTTTTAATGGAAAATGCTTTTTTGTAATAATTAGCAGATATTCTCAGGGATATGATCAAAAAATAATTCAAAATATCAAATTTCCTCCAAGACTGTTAATGTCTTCTGCTGTGAAGAATCCTGTTTCACAAATTGAAAATGTCAAAGTGACCCACAGACCCTCCCAGTAGTTTGTTTAGGCTCAGAACGTGATTTCGAGCAGTTTCCTAATTGTAATAGGCCTTTAGGCTCAATATACGAATTCAAAGTAAGGATTTCGACCCTAACGGCCCACTATTAGGCCGATGAGGTTAAAACACGATTTCACATATCGACGCAAGCCCGACAACAAAAGTAACGAGGCTCGTGAGGCTCAAATCGCATCTTTAAGTTCAACTCGGGAAGTTACGCTCTTCAATCGTCGATTTATAAATACGTATTCGTATCTATACACGTGTACGTATGCATACGCTGATTCGGACACTTCGCAAGAGTATCGATAGCTATTGTGAACCGTATCCCAATACTGAAAACGGATTTGGGTTTGTACAGATTCGACGATGAATCGCATCTCGTCATTCAAAATCTAGAAAGTTCCGTTGCGCTTAAACCGCGCCGTTTGTAATGGAGCTACCGCAAGCGCTACGTTGCCCACGGCGGCCGGAAAGACACCTTTCTCGTACGAGAAAATCCGATTTAGGAATCGACGCTGACGTGGCGGTAGCTACACGCGCGTAGGCTACGTTACATTTATTTCAGAGTAGTGTTTCATTGCGTGCGGGCTATTTATAATCAGTGATGGCCATAGATGCAGCAAGCGTGCCAGCGCACGCGGTATTCGAGATATCATTGTTATACACACATCCTATAAACACGTGCGTATTACCTACTTACACGATAGCTTTCAACTTTGATATTACTACTGCATGCCTACCGCAAACGCGCAAAGTAATACATCTTACCGCTCATACAAGCGCCTCGCTATGCCGGAATTATCATACTGCCAACTACTGTTGTCATTCGTGTGGCAGGTGTCATATTCCCGTCGATTTCGTTTATTTTACGCGACGAAATAATAGTAGTATACCAACTGAGCGTTTTTGTACAGGTTTCGCAAAAACATGCATGTCGTTAACTTGCGCGTTTAGTTGCCAAGGTCAATCTTCATTGACATATCAACGATTTTCGTCTGTAGGCAGGGGCGTAGCTACCACCGTATCAGCCGTATCAATGATGCGGGTTCCCCGGGCTAACGGGGTCCAGACGTGCGTAAGCAAAATTTCGTAAAATGTTACACGCAATATCACTCTTAAGCTCTCAGGCCTTCCAACATATGTCATAGCCCGTCGCAATTCAAATGGGCTAGAAAAATATTATCAATAAATATTGTTCTACTGCGTAGAATTTTCAACATTTTGTTTTCTTTGTCAAATAGATTATATAGTTCAATGAAAACATTACAAAGCGAGATTTTTCCCAGGTGTTAATGAATAGTTTTGGAATATATGACAAATTTTGAATCAAAAATTGACGTTCAAAATAATGTTCTTAATTATGAAAAAACTGAAATCATGTGAAAGTTATTTAAAACAAAATATTTCAAGGGACAAATGTATGGGACAAGAATGGCTATCAAACTTGTCAGATGGTCAGGTCTATAAAGGCAGAAAATCTCGAAAACTAAAATCATCTTCAGCGATGGATGATTTAATAAATACCCAAGTTTGCCAGAAAAAAGGCGAGAAAAGTATATATTTGAATGGTTTGGCCAACTTGGCTCCCAGGAACATCAATTCTAAGTAATTGTTTCTAATCAATATATATATTTATTTTATTCAATGCGAGCGTTTTCAGGTTTCTTTTTGCGAAAAATCGACACCCTGTACTCGGACTTCGCGACAGTCGGGGAAAAGGGGCCCCCGATGAATCTTGATACAGGGCCTTTCATGGCAGAGCTACGCCACTGCCTGTGGTTGCACAAGCAAGAGCGGAGGATATCGTGTCGCGAATCTATGTGCATATAATACACTCATATGAATACCTACGTAGGCGCGATACATGAATCGATTTGGGACTAGCGTTTTTAAGGACCTTGACAAACGTTTGGAAATTAATAGTCCGAAGTAGCGAAGAGACGTTACCACATTTTTGTAAAATAAAAATTGAATTTCGGCAAAGTATTTAGCAATTCAGTATAGTTGCAAGAAGAATCGATTTATCAACATTTTCGACATTCCGGAATTTCTTGCAATAAAACTTTACGAAATCTACGAGTAAATGTGGTGAGCTTTTTGCATGTGTATCAATGAATATTCTATCAACCAATAAATCCGTTGGCCATGTTTGTTTATCGCGTAAACGGGTGATATAATGGATGGGTTAAGATTCTGACAACTATTATTATTACGATGTATTGCTGCCTCACCAGAAAACCCAAGTTCTTGCTCGAATATTTGTAAATAAATTTTCGTCTCTACGGAATGTTATCATGGTTGAAATTCAAAAGACAATCACGAATTTAGTTCGTACGTTTCTCTGAATGCAGATATCAGCATGCGCGGTGAGCACTACGCGAACTCCTCGACAGTGAAGCTGCGACGAGACGACACCTGCTGGTTGGTACAACTCCCCATTCAAAATTCAAGAAAATAATTACCTCGCCTGCCATCTTAATATTCCAAATTCCGAATCTAAGCGAACAAATTATGCACAAACAGAATGACCATTTCGTCAAAATTGTTAACACAGATATTAAAATTCATTCGAAAGATCCCACGAAGATAAAACGTGGAGACCAGTGTAATATCCCAACGCTGCTTGGATTATATTTAAATCGTTAAATCGCGAATTCAGGCTTGGTAATATTTTTGGATTTTTTCGAAATACCTACATTCGAGTAGACAGCAGGAATGTACAATTGATTATAAATTGACATTAGACGTCAATTTATCTCGTACGAAAGTCAACTTGAATTTTATAGATCTGAAAGGATGCCAATAACGCGTACATACAGGTATTATGGTCGATTGAGACAAAATTTAATTTCAAACTTATAATAAAAGACAGCTGCTAGGTAGGTATCCGGGCAACTTATCCGAGACAAGCGCTGTACGTGTATTATATTACACTGATGCGAAAAGCATGAGGCTCTACGAAATCCCTCCACCAAATGTTGGAGTAGCGTGCAGCTGCCTGTCACGTGTTCCATGGCTCTCTCTTTCGCGTTCTTTATTTTTCTACATTTTCTGTCTGATCCTTCTTTGCTCAAGTCTAAAGTAAGCTTTGCAACTCGTAACTATCCTATCTCAATGCGCGCATTCGTCAGCACAATTTCGCACCGGGCATAATATTTTAGTTCTGAGACATAATATTTCCGAACTTCTCCATACATGGAAATTTTCCGGAATCGTTGAGTAACCTTTAATATGACGCAGGTAAATTTTTGTAGAATCAAGGTAACAACAACTGGAAGATTAATCAAAAAGGCCAATGACGCATACGTATGTATTTGGACGCCTAAACATCTGCGGCAAGAGCAGTGAGAGACTGTCACCTGTCGGACGTGATCGGGCCAACTGCAGTTTGAGCATCGCATATGTAAAAACTGAGAAATACTGAGAGATAACCTACTCGAATGTTATAGCCCTAGCCGTACTCGGCGTCATACATGATGCTACAGAGAAGGCGACGCGAAATTGATAGTGTGGCGGTGGCGTTATTTTACAAGATTGCGTGGATTAGTAGCGGATGAATGATGATAATAATAATCAACATAATTGTAATTCAAATAATGGAAAAATAATAAACGACGTGCGAAAAATGTTAACTTGCCGAGGTTGTTGTTTGTCGCAGCCTGTTTCGAAGATTGTGACAGATTTGACATTGTTTTTGTCATTTCTTTTTCCGACTTATTATTTGCGCGAGTCCGGCGCGACGATATGAAAATACATGCATGTAAAATCGATAAGCAGGCAGGAAGGTGCATGACACTCCGTCAAGGTTACCAGACATCATCGTGAAATAACAAATCTACGCGATAATGAAAAAGTATGAAATTATTTGAAATTTTCAGTATCGCATTGAACCACTTCTAAAGGTCGTGCGCGGTCTTTGAAATTGTTTCGTCTTCGTGGTCAACCGATAGAGTAACGTATGTACGCCCGATTAGAAAGCAATTACTAACTTAAAGGCACGTCATGAGAACGTTCGCACGGGCATATGTGCTAAACTTTATTCAGTAGATAATAAACGAACATTAGAAATGCGTTTCTGCTTTGATTATATAATTTCGTACTGATTGAGAAATTGAAATATTTCGGAAAATCCAAATACATCAAGGTGACAGTTTTAGTGTCACGAGAAAATAAACGATGCTCGGATACGTATGTTATAGTGCCCTGTTTTTTAACGAGACAGGCACGGGACGAAACAGTTGGTCCAAGAACGTATGAAGTTTGCGCGGATCGAAAATTCTCTCTGCTTTCACCTTTCACTGTCGCTTACGTAAATGGATACCTAAGTTACGTACAGGATATATTTCCCACAAATCGCATCGTGTAACTAACAATAAGTCCGTATATACAGGGTGTACATAAATTATCGACCCCTCCCTCTATTTCAGGAAGTTGTGATTGGAGAGAAAAATGAAGTCTATATAATTGTCGCGCTTTTGCGCGAGTGATCCAACGATGACCTTCGATTTAACCTTATCTTTGACCCTTAAGGTCATTTGGAGCTCAATTGAGAATTTCAAATCGGATCCCATACTTTTGATCTCAAAAATTGAAAGCGCAGAAAATTGTACGTGCGGATATGACCTTGCGTTTCATCTTGAGGTTAAGGTCAAGGTCACAACGAGGTCAGCGTAACGAAATCCGTTTATTCAGATTAAAAAATGGTAAAGGACTTTTCGATTCAGAATTTAAATTCTAATCTGATCCTGCAAGTTATTCTGTTACTTACGAAACAGGCTGTATATGTATACACACACACACACACACACACACACACACACACACACACACACACACACACGCGCGCGCGCGCGCGCGCGCGCGCGCGCGTGTGTGTGTGTGTGTGTGTGTGTGTGTGTGTGTGTGTGTGTGTGGTGTGTGGTGTGTGCCTATACAGGGTGATTTAAAATTTCCCTTACAAACTCAGAGGGGTTGTAGGGGGTGGTAATTGAAACATTTTGGACATAGCAACTTGAGGTCGCAGGGGGCACCCAACCGCGCTAGGCGTCGTCATAGATCCTGTCATCTTCCGAAGTTTTCTCGAGTTCAAACAAAGAAAGAATTAGTTTCCTTTATTTTAGTACAAACATTCTTGTAGGAAATCCAATTCTTTACAAAAAAAAGTTCCGAAACAGTTTTCTCGTAATCCTAACGGGTAAAAAGTTATCAGGCTTTGAATATTCGCAACTAAGTGCCTTATAACTATCCTCCATGGAATTTATTCCGAGGCGAGTAAATTCAAAGCCTGATAACTTTTTACCCATTAGGATTACGATAAAACTATTTTTGAGCTTTTTTGTGGAAAATTGAATTTTCTAGAAGAATGTGTACATCAAAATAAAAAGAAATCCTTTCTTTGTTTTAACCCGAGAAAACTTCGGAAGACGGAAGGATCTATGACGACGCCCAGCGCCGTTGAGTGACCCTGGCGACCCCAAGTTCCTGTGTCCAAAATGCTTTAATTACCACCCCCTACAACGCCTCCGAGTTTTTAAGAGGGGATTTAAATCACTCTGTACATTATCCTGATGTAAATAAATCGATTATTTTTTCCGAAAGACCGCAATGAAATATCTTCAGGGTACTGAAAAAAAGTCTGTGAAAACCGCAGTTCTTAATTTTTAAATTTACAGGTCGCGCATCGACGATTTCCATTTTCCATTTAAATAACAAGGCAAATTGCTGGGATTTTTTGAATAATTTTCTAGCTCACAAACCAATCGACGGATTTCTATGCACGATATATATTTTTGTAGGAAATTGACCGCTCTAAAAAAATGTCTGTTATCATTTTCCTTATTTCCTAATTGCATTTTTTACTTCCGATTTAGGCAAATTCATTAAAGTTATTATCAAATATAACAAAAAGAGTCATTTAAAAAATCCAAATTACTAGATTCAGCAAAGCCTTTTAAATTAATTTCACTGGAACATTTTTTGTGGAGCGTTCAATTTCCTCCAAAAATATATATCGCGCATTGGAATCCGTTAATTGGTGTACGAGCTAGAAAACTGTTTTAAAAAAAAACAACAATTTCCCGTGTTATTTAAATGGAAAATAGAAATCCTCGATGCGCAACCGCTAAATATTAAAATTAAACGCTTCGGGTTTCACAGGCGTAGTTTTTCAGTACCCAGGAAATATTTTAGTGCTGAATTTCAGAAAAAAAATAGTCGATTTATTTTAATCAACTTAATGTATGAGCGATTCTACCGAAACTTGTATGCATATCCGGCCTCAAAATTTCTTACTATTTTTTTAAGACTTCCTCACATTATTTAGGTGTTAACTAAGAGATTTCGCGAGTATGAAAGATCTCTGAATTAGTTCACTAGAGGGTTTCGTCATTATTCGATTTTGCTGCGAAATTTTAAAATCTAACCATACGGTTAAAAAAATGTCTCGAATAAAAATCAAATATACAGTTCTCCATTGGAAATTTTCTGAATTTTTCGAAAAAGATGATTATTTTTTTCTCGCTCGTCATTTTTAGCGCGAATCTCAAAAAATTAATCTTAAAAGGACAATTTCACCATGTTCTCCATCGTTTTTCGAAAATTGGATTTTTTTTCCTAAAAATTCAGAGAATTCCCGATGAAAATCGTATCTGAAAGATTTCCACTCGTTTAAGTTTTGTTTTGTGGATTTTGCGCCAAAAATGACTAGCGAGAAAAAAATGATCATTTTTTTCAAAAAATTCAGAAGATTTCCGATCGAAAACGGTACGGTTAATTTTTTTTCGAAGCATTTTTTGAACCGTTTAATTGGATTTTTAAATTTTTGAGCAAAATCGAACAACTGCGGAAACCCCTATTAACCTATTTCGGAGATCTTTCATACTCGAGAAATCTCTTAGTTGACACTTAAATAATGTGCAGAAGTCGTAAAAAAATAGTCCAAAATTTTGAGGTCGGATTTGCGTGCATGATTCGGTGAAATCCCTCATATATATATTTATCAACTGCGGAATAACATGTATTTCGTTTCCCGCGTGCGGAGGAAACGATGCACGCACGATCGTATCCTCTCCATTCGAATTGCTATTTAACAATAAGCAGAATAGCTATGGGAAAACCGAGGGCGAGAAAATAAATCGCTTGGAAGACGTCAATTGTAACGGGGGAGACAGAAAGAGGATGCGCATCTGTCGACTACTGTTATCGTTCGAATTCTATACTATCGATCGTAGCGTACACGTACGTGCCATGATAAGACACGTGTCGTCACGGTACCGGGTGAATCCACGCGAAATTCTGAAAGTACGCTGACACGTATGGCAATGTAGTTTTTTGCACGATCGTTTATAATAGCGTGACCTTAAACTTCCTTCAATCTTGAAACAAGCGCACGAGGTGAACGTGTGTGAATCGTCGATCGCGTTTGCCGGTGCCTACAGAGTCGACAAATCGCGAACACGATGGCCATGACTGCGCGATACCGACGTCATGCGGCTAATGATTATATTTACTTACTCAATGGTCACGAAACGGCTGTTACAGAGATACGTACGGGGATGTGTGGGTGGTAGGTGTGGAGCGTAGGTACACGCGAAGAACAAGGAAGCTAGATCGCGAGGCCACGTGGGTGTCGTCCATTTGTTCAGTTACGGCAGCACCAGTGGAAAATTCACCGACGCTTACATTTCGTTGAAAAAAAGGAAAAATGTCACCGGTAAAGCGAACTGTTTGTTCATTTTGCGGTAGATAAGTGAATGTTGTACAAGAAAGTAAAGTTTGACGGGTATTCATGGCGGATGATAACGTTCCATTACAGCAGAGTGAGTAGTGGTGATTTACCAAAACGTGGCAAGTGTATTAAAGTGGACGGATAATAATCGAATTAAAACTTTCGTCACGCAAGCGCGTAGCGAACGAAAGCTTCGAAGCTTATTAATGCCAAACGATGAGGATTAGGGGATGGGTCAACCTTGAAGACGTTTTTCGATCGAACGTACGATCAGCGTGTGACTCGATGCGAAGGGCGAAGGGCGAAGGGAAACGCGATAAGATTGTTTGAACAGGCTGTTGATCGAGACGTTTCGATGACGAAGCTGGTACCGATAACGACTTCGGACTAATAACTCCGCCGGTGACCGTGACTCCGGCGGATCTGCGGGCCGAGTGACTGACCTTGATTGGAAACTAACGACGATTGGCTTGTCAGTATCATACATGTTTCTTCGCACAGGCTGATGAACCGGGTAGATAAAGATGGTAATTGTGTTCTCATCGGGATGCGTTATAGATAATGTGTATACCTAATTATCGGCGCTTGTTTCTTTCGCGGTGACGGTCGATATATGTGTAAACCGGAGGGAATCGTCGTTCGAGCTGTAATTGACAACGGCGACGTTTGATAAGTAACTTTGGCGCACAAAACTCACGTTACCATGCTTCATCAGGAAGAAGCAAAAGATCCGTGGCGTTGACGACGACCAAGCGAACAGGTTCGCGTTCCGAAAGTTCGTGTTACATAAATATGCAGCCAACGAGTTAGCTGGGCAGCTATAAATAAGAATATCGAAAGTCGACGAGGAACGATTTTCACGATCTGTCAAAAACCGATGGAATGACCGTTCGTCGTACATAATTGTTATTTACAGCAGACACGATTCAAGATATCATAGCAAACTAGCCGTGAAAACTTGACGGTAATTTACCGTCGGTAAATATGTAGGTTATCTTGAATTCTCAATTAATACTCTGGGCGTATCCGCCGAGTTATCGTTATGCGACGCAACGGAATGTGTGTAGGATATTTTAACGAGGAAAAAGTTCCCTAAAACACCTCGTCTCGCGTGAAGCAACATTAGTTTCTTAGCGGCGGAAAAATCGCATAGACCGATTTGAACGAAGTACTTTTTCCTGGTCTCGATCGGATGGACGGTAGTGAACGTTTCGCACATCCAGTCAGATCCGTTAAACTCTCCGTTATTTGCACCTGTACCTACAAAGAACGAGGTTCTCCGACGTCCACCGGCCGGGATTTTAACATTCCTCGACTAGTCTGCTCATAGACCCCAACTTAGAGTCATGGTTCACCGTTACCAAAGAAATTCCACATCTGGTGTCTTTCATCAAAATTTCATAGCCTGATATTTCAGGCAAGACAGTTCCCGAATCTATTTCCGATTATCTCCTTTCGATATGAAATCGGTGTCAGCTCGACCTCGGAAGAAAGTCGTCAGATGTATGATATCAAGCCGATGGAATCTATTGCGAAAGTAGTTCGATCTAACGTCATTCGAGAGCCCTTTAACCCGTGTGCTGAAACTACGTTCCGATAGCAGTTTGTTTTCTCTGCCGGATCTTCATTGACGTCGATGCTTATCAAGATTTTCAGATCGATTTCCATATGAATTGGAAACGACAACGCGTATAACAATCCCACCGAGTATCTTACGGTATACCTAAACGTGCTGCCGTTTGTACGACAAATACACTTTATCAAGATCATTGATTACGGTTATGTAATCGCTCCGATAAAACAACAGCTATCGAATAGGATTCGTCAGTCGTTGTCAACAAATGCTTAATCCATTTAATGTAAGTACATACATTCACGTCACGTGCTTATTTAACCGACATTGATTTTCTCTCATGCGTTCAGCGACAGGATCTCTCATTCTCAACTGTCATCGATAGATTCGCATTCGATCACCATCTCTTTGTGCCCCAAATGTAATGCGGGGAATTTCATAGTTCGGTTAATTTATCGGAGTCTTACTTTTGTCAAAATTTAGCCGTAATAAAATAAGATTCTCTGAAAATGTTCCGATAGACTGACGATGGATGTCCAAGCACCGTATATAAATAGATACATGAATAATTGCTATGCCGGATACCTTCGAGAATAGTGGGAGAAAAATCGTACCCACTGATCAAAATCAACCCATTGCTCGTGAAATTACTAATCAATTGAACTACTACAATTGAGAAACCACCACTTCCATTTTGCAATCAACCATTTTTTCAGTGTGATTCAAGCATTTCGTGTTTTACCTGAACGCTGTTTACAAATCCTGACTAGAGCGATAGAAAATTGAGTGCGGATTCTCAAGTTCGCATGTAAATTGAGCGCGGGGGTAAAGTCTACGAATCCCATCCTCCTCCCTAAAATGTAAATTCGTCGCGGAAGCAAAGTTCGCGAATTTCGTTCGTTCTCCTGGAATGTAAATTCCAACCAAATTCACTACAAAAAGTCGGGAATGAGGAACGAGAAATTTGTAATAATGAGTATTTTCTTGTTGTACATAATTGAGAAATGCATCGTTGAATCGTAGTTCAATGCTGTCGTGTCGTGTAGTGTAGTGTGGTGTGGTGTGGTGTGGTGTGGTGTGGTTCAATTTCCAACAAAATAGACATGGTTATACTTCGTCGTTGATTTACCGGAACGATTATAAATTTTATTCATTTTTTCATTACGTATGTAAAGTTCTTCCAGATACACTTGCGATTTTCTACTGTGCGAATGTTTTAAAGGGAGTCACTCCCTGGGAGTGTATCTTTAATGGTGGCGGAGATACCTTTGATGAAGTGGAGATTAGTGGATACGAGCGCTGCACTGAATACAACGTAACTTGGGCATTTGGATTAGTAGGCTTTGCTTGCGCGCTCAATTCACACCCGCCCGAAACTCGACACTCCATCCGTGAACCTGTGTATTTCATATCCAACTCAAAACGGTTTCCTTTAATAACTTTTCAAAAACTGAAGGTACAAAGCTGCTACCCGTCCCTGAAAAAAGTTATGTAGGAAAGGGCGCTCATGCCCAAAGTTGAAGGTCCTCGTACCATTATAATGCATTAGAGCAGTTGCTACGCGCAAATCAGATTCGAAACGGACACGAAACACCCAGGTTTACACACGGTATATACCAACCCTACATGTTGGTGGCCATTTGTTTTTCATCTGAACATATTTTTTGCAACAGTGAAACTACAGAATACAAACCAAAAAATTGTTTGAAAAATATTACATACCGTTTCCTCAACATCAGAAAAAAATAGAGGACAATTTAAATTCTGCGATCAGACAACGGGAAATACAAGACGAGGCTGATAACAAAATTCGTGGTTCGTTTTAATTGCCAGGTATTCCCGTTCGCGGATTTGTATTACCTCGCAGTCGCGTTAGCGAGATTCGCGCTTGATTACGTATTATACTATTCATCATGATATACCTATGAGATGACTAACGAGAATAAAGAGGGCTGTATGACGAAGAATGTCTCACCGGCATCCCGCGACATCAACGAAAACCAGCTTTCGTGACGCACAAGATGATGGGAAACGCCGTAGTAAAGAGAGATTGATGATGAAAACCGGTTTAACAGTGCTGCTATACATTTCACACAGAACGGACAGCCGTTGAAGTTCAGTTACGTCTCTGAATTTCCGTTCCGCCCCCCTCTTCGTTCTTTGTTGGCCACGTGTTCACCGTGCATACTGGTACATCCTATTAGACTCATCGAATTTCGCTCGGAAGAGAGCTCAAACTTATTCGAAGGAAGACTGTAAGCGGTTGAGTCCACAGATACCGAATTCAAACATCGAATACCTTC
>OZ018314.1:7906101-7928538 GCA_963969455.1 Arge pagana | reverse complement strand
TCTCTCTCTCTCTCTCTCTCTCTATCTCTCTCTCTCTCTCTCTCTCTCTCTCTCTCTCTCTCTCTCTCTCTCTCTCTATATATATATATATATATATATATATATATATATATATATAAATATATATATATCTGTACGCCAAATCCTCCGGTCGGTTTCGATCGGTCAATTCGCACGCGAACTATTCTAATCAGAACCCGTGCTCAAAGCTCGCGCTGCCGTTGCACGATACGTGTTTGTGTGTGTGTGGGTGTGTGTGCGTGTGTATGTACGGCGCGTTAAGCGTACGGCGTCAGCGCTAGCCTAGCCTAGTGTCGCCATCTTTCGCGTACCGTCGGTGATTTATGATATACAAGAAGAAAAAAACAATCATGATAAAACAAGTAGGTATATTAGTGAAATTCTGAATTATCGATCGTGGGAATTGATTAATAGAAATGACTAATTGATACCCGTTTCGTCTTTACTCTTCACGTTCCTGGGACTCGCGACATCATCATGCGTAGATATTTCGTCAGCCAAAGTAGCTGAATAAACTCAAGACCGTACGTCTACGACGCGTCGCTTGTTTTCTTGAAAGTTAGCATATCATCTCCTTCGGATATTTTTGGCCCGTACTCGGTAGACGGAAATAAAGATAATAACTCGCGGGTATACTGGGTGGGTTGCAACTCCTTTAATACTCAAAATAGATCTCGAAACGACGCGATGCCGCCGAGTATGAATATTAACGAGAACTCGGACGCTATCGGTTCAAAAATATCACAAACAACGCGACGCAGATTCGACGTGATTCTTTGTTCTTTGCCGATCAAGAAGTTACTCTCCGCGCAATGGTACATAATCAATTTAGTCACGATAGAGTATTTGTGGCAATTGTTTCCGGAGAAAGTGTGAAAATAAGTAAAATGTATCAAATCTATGACGAGGAATTGCTCGGTTATCATATCGTTCTGAATGGCGATTATAACGCACGATGTAAAAAACATTGAGTTTAATTACTCCTATGTCCCATGTATAAGGATGGCGAAGAGCGTGCTGATCCTCCGGATCGTCTGCTACGTATGTATATACTTGTTGTCATTTATGTAGCTAGGTATAACCCATATGTCCTATACGCGTCCTGTACGAGCGTCGAGTGATCGCATCGCGTTGAATCAACACTATTCCGTCTCGTTCGCTAACGAATCTTCAAGTTTTTTGAACATTACCGATCATTGCAGTTGCTCGATTACCCGATAATCATAAGCATTCGTTGCGTTGGGCTTTCTGGCGCCTCGGTAGAAGCGCGGTTCGGAAAGTTTGTGTAAGTACGTATAACGCGCGCGACCCCGTCGCCAGTTTGCAGATGACGTAAGAATTGGAAATCTTACGTTTTTCCCAACATGTTTTCACCATTCTACAATATCATCGTCATCTCTCGATTTGAAACAAATGAACGACGATTTCGTGGGAAAATATCGAATATCGTTCGAAGAACTCGTTATACGGAGTAGATGGTCAAAAATTTCCTCGTAATAACAGTCGCATTCCAACGTGGTCGAAATTGAAATCTTTCGCGCGCGCTACACAAGTCGGAACGTTTCGCGGTAATTTGCATCGCACGTTTTTTTTTCGACGATACTTACCGTTTGCGTCGTCTACGTTTTCGGGAACGAAATTTCTGGCGGTTATTCGAACCAAGCGAAAACGCGCTTACTCTCCTTTGTTTCCCCATTTCTATAATTGAATTGGATCGAAAATGTGTCGGGTAAATTTCGCGTCAACGCTACGGTCGATCCTCCGTCCTCGACGAAACACCTAACCTCAAAAAACCCGCCATCAAATCGTTGCGCGCGCGATGTCAGTTACGTATTTAAATATTAGACACATTCAAGTTAGGCGTGCAATAAACAAATGATTTTCTGGCACTCGAGTGAAAGTAAGTGTCATCGATTGAAATTACAGGTAACGACTAATTTAGATGACAATTAATCGACCTACTTACCAATTATTTCTGGGACAATGTTACTATCAGTTTTTTATCAAGACGTACGCGACACCGCAAATACTCATCACCGGTATCAAAAGTTTCACCATAACTCTATCACTCGACACTGTTCTGGTCTGTTAAATACGATACCCGCGGCAACTCTTTCTTTCGATTTAATCGCGAAACGCGTTGAATATTATAATTTTCTTCGTTTAGTCAACTTTATTCCCATTCAAAAAGGATAACTTGGTTGTAATAAATACATTCGCGACTAACCTCCTCGACTCTTTGGCATGAAATATAAATTCCACGTCTCTCTTGGCTTTACACAGATCTGTGTACGGAGTACCGATACGTTTGCTTATGTATATCACAGCGTTCGCGAGAATACACTACTGGCTATTCGCACTGAGTCACGGTTTACCTCTACACGCTTGCATGTATCAACTGTATTCTTCTCTATATATTAAGAGACAGACGGACGAGGAGTCACGCATGCCGCAGTTCTTTGTAACGATAAAGCACCGATAACGAATGATTAACGTTGAAACGTGACAACCGACCTCTTCGAATCTGAAAGGAACTGATTACTTTGGTGAACAAAGATGTGTTTACACTTTCGTATTCGCGAACATGTGCTCGACCCGCGACGTCTTTCCATGTAGCACAAGTCTTATCTCAAATAAAAATCCTAACCTTATTATTCACGCACGCACACACCGACACACCCGTTTCATCGGTATCACCTTCGCGGTCCGGATAAATATCGAAGAAGCAGCGAACGATATATGTCGTTACGGAGTAGGACGGTGACGCTTTGCAGTCAACTGCGAGTCTCCTTCTCAAGATCAGACAAACCATGTAAGGTCTTCGGTATAGCGCGAGGTTCTTCCCGGTCTGATTTGAACATCTCGGAATATTACGCCGCGACGTATAAGGGAATTCCGTAAAGATAAAGTGTTTCTCCGAACCTATGGTATCTCAATGTTTTAATTCGTCCATTGAACGTTGATTATTTGGGAAAAGGTCGCAGGATCAAATGTATTACGCCTATAAATTTCGCCGAGGAAAACATTTAATATTCTTATTTACAACGATTAGTATCGGGTGGGAAAAACAATAACTGTAGCCTCTTATCGCGATTATTTTGATATTATTACTCACTGTTCGGGATACTCGGTGGTAGAGCGATTCACGTGAGCACGCGAGTAAAGTTCGTAGCGTTGGTACTTTTATGCATTCGCGTAACTTCGCTGGGACATATACCACTAATGCAGTGGCGAATTTACCAGTAGGCTAATTGTGAGTAGACATGGGCTTAGGGCGGCAGATCTTAGGGGCTGCAAATTTGGACTGAAATTTTTTTCCTTAACTGTCTCGCAGAAATCAAAAAGATTTTTATAAGACGGTTTGCCAATGTCTCGCAGAAAAATGTCTACAGGACACGTTTCCGATGATTTTTCCGTCTTCTGTTTCATTGCACATTTAACGGTACCGTAAAACTTCTATATGCTATGCTGAAGCACCCACAAAAGTAAAAAAATTTCTATCATTGTGTGAAGTGTAGAAATTTTTGTGTAGAATATTTAACATTGCAGTGTGTTGATTTAACTCGATCGTAGTATTGTTTGATCAGTCCGTTTTTCAACGCACAAAAGTGTTACTTGATACTGAAGTAATACTTTTTAAATATTACTCTTGAATCAACACAAAAAATGTATTGAATTTACCGATGTGCGTTTTAAATATGAGGCTAGGAGTCCTTTACTGGTGCATCGACAAAACTCGTAGAATATCATTCCAAAAAGTGAGCATAAATATCGACTCAAACTCTTGAATTTTGTTTGAAATATTTTCTCTAGCCTGCTCTCCTCTTTTTGGTTTATATCTTCAGAAATGTTGTCTAAGGCCTCTACATTTTTTGAATAAGATGATAACATTGCAGTCGTAGCTATAGCGTGTGCTTCCCAACCAGTTTCCGACAACGACTTCGGAATCCTGCCTTAATAATGTTTTTAAAACTGTCCATCAATGAGTAGCAGCCGAAAAAAAATGTATAGCAACTGTACAATCGAAAAAAATCAACTGTGATTGTACAACAATCAACAGCACTGCGACCAATCAGGTTTATAATACGTGCAGCGCATGGTATAAATACGGCATATTTAATACATTCTAAGATCTTCTGCTGCATCGCGTTGTCTCGTCCTGACATGTTAGTAGCGTTGTCATAAGAGTGTCCTCCACACTTTGAAACATCTATTTTATACCTCTCTAGATAACTGAGTACTATATTTGCCATTTATTCTCCGGTAAGACTTTGTAAATTTTAAAACGTTAAAAATCGTTCGACGGGCTTACCATCAGATGGCGATACATATTTGAAAATAATACACACTCAGTTGATCCATGTGTGATAGGTCAGGCGTAGAATTAACCGAGAGGCTGAAGTATCCAGCCGATTGAATTTCTTCGACAATTGCTTTGCGAGCTTTATCACTCATTAAATCGATTAGTTCGTCGCATACTGTTTTCGATAGATATGCCGAGTCCCCTTTCCCTTTATTTCCATGTCTTGCAATGTAGCTTGCTAAAAATCGATCAGATTCAGCCACAAATTTAAGTAATCCCAAAAAGTTCCCATTATGTAGAATTCCAACGACTTGTCATGTACTCTTCATGAAGGCCAAACCACGTTCTGCCAGCGTTTGCATTACTGCAATAACTCGTTGCAATACATTTTGCCAATATTTTCCTTCTTCTTTTAATTGTGTTGCCAGATTTTTAGTGATCCCTAGACCTTGTCTTCGATTTGAATAAGTTAACACAAAGTCCTTATGCGCTAAACTGTTTTCATGGTGCTCAATTGCGATTACACTGCGCCAATCACTGAATCCGTCAGCTGCAAATTGGTGCGGCGCTGGAAATTTGTTACTAAACAATTCACAAACAAAGAAATACAAAGATTCTTTTGCCGGACACTTTTACCGCCGGCATATGTAGGCCGCGATTCGTAAAATGGGTCCAGATGATGCTAACAATTTTCCGAGCCGTCATCAAGCCAGTACAAATATTGTGAGAATCAAATAACGCGCTAGAATATTGACCAACGACGCGAGTAATACGCGGGGCCTATCAAATGAAACGAAATCGACTCGACAAAGTAAGAGCGAAGCGTCGACACTCTGCGATAAGACGCCAGGCCTAGCATACATTTTAATTATTCCTCGCAGAAGTCTAAATCGCCGAAATCATATTTCATTTGTGCCAAGTCATAATTTTAAAAACTATCATCGATTACTTTGTCACTGTACAAGTTCAAGTTAGCAAAGCAACACACCAAATAACTACATCAAACGTTAAACTTCCACCACCACGGAAAGGGCAATATAACGGTCACACTTGGAATGTCTCGACATCGCCACCGTCATCGCAAGAACTGACAATTTTAACAACTAATTGTCAAATTAAGATAAGTTATTAATTTGCATCATAACTTGAAGAAACTTGTACACAGATTTGAACGAAACAAAGAAAAATAGGTGTTAAAACTGGCTAGTCGAATTCGAACAATCATGTAATGGCGTATTTTATCTTTATCATTTTTGAAAATTAGTGCTGAATGACTGATAGTGCGAATGAACAGTTGAGAAATCCGACCTTAACATATCAATCATACGAATAAATCTTATCACTGTATCTTATGAAGCCAATCACATGATTATTCAACTCATGTACTCTCTCCTTAGGTTATAGAAGCAAATCCAATCTAATAATTATTTTAAATAGATGAAATCAATCGTTACAATATATACCTCAGTGTTACATCCGGCCTATATTAAATCCGAAGATTGTTCGGCTGACCTCTGTTTTGGGGCAAGACGTTTCCGCCCTGTCCACCGGAAGCCAAGGTCTAGCCTATCGTTGATGTTACTGCCTTCAGTACACACGATTGAATCGAATATAGGATGTAGTAGAAATAGTTGTAATACGCAGATTGAAAAAATTTTCAAATGATGAAATCGATGAGTCTGGAGTCGGGTTAGCTTTCCTAGTAAATAGAACTTGAGGTTACGATGATTCGGTAATACTCTTATCGAGTATGCGGCACAGTTCGGCAAAGCAGGTCACTTGTGCTGGCACGAACATGGGTAAGGATTATTAAAGGATGATTCAGTGAACGTTGTTGGTTTAGTGATTATGTTTCGCAATTGGTATAATATAATTTGTATTTTAGTCAAGTGCAGATCGTGTACAACAAAAATTAACTAGTATTCGGTCCAACGAGAAAAATCTTAGACACGTGACTAGATGTCCCGGCTTGCATGTTTCAGAATTGATTTGAACTAATTCGAAGAGGGAACTTGTAGTATTCTTCGCTGATTACGAATCTAAAATCAGATTTCAAAAATTCAAAATGACAAATCCTATAAGATATTAAAAAATCTAAAAATCTAAGAATGTTAAGTTTGAAAAAAATAGTATACGTAGGAATTTTGGGTAATTAATAAATTGGAATGATGAATAATATTTATTCGAGCACAAATAGCGGGAAGTTCAAAGGCTGACTCACTGTCAGCCTAAACCCGCTTGTTATTCGACTCGATTACCAATTGCTACGTCTTATATACTTTGGAAATAAGTTCGCATTTTTGTCGGGGACCCCGGACCTCAGCATTTCTTTTCATAGTAGGGGATGCAAGAGAAATGGCGCTCACTTAAGGAAGATACGCTATATTTTTCAAAATATAGGTTTTATCCCCAAACGTCGAAAATGAACAAAATCTTTACTTATTGAGTAATTCAAATTTTTATCTCAAACTTATATATCTTCCAGATATTATTTGTAAGAAAAAAAAAAAAAAAATTAGGTTTGAGCCTCATTACCCCTGACTTTGGGTAATGCCGCTCAGGTTAAGGGGTAATGGCGCACAAACGTATTTTGTTGAATATAACAAACACGATCCATTTTCATTAAACAAATTTTTAGGCGATCACAAATTAGCGTTAATTATACTTATCTATACGCGAGATCAACCTTATATAATTAAATGAAAATATAATAAATTCTAAAATGACTAATTAAATCTAATGCTTATTATTATTAGAAGTAATCACAATAAGAAATAGTGAGATTTTGTAACTTGGCACATGAATCACAGATGTATCCGTTTGTGGAATCCCATCGAGAACATATGGCATGAGACCGTTGCCCGCAGGTGAGCACTATAATCCCAAACGGCTCTTCTGAACTCGACCTGGAATTTTGAAACATTCAAATACAATTGTTAAAAATCGATTACGTTATCACAAAAAGGAATAGTCTAGTGCTCAAAAAAATTATATTAACCATTAAATAACCATTAAAATGCTGGACTTACCGTCAAAAAATTAGAGAGTCGAAAATTAGATCTGCGTAGCCGCAAACAGTATCATGCATTTAACGTTCGCGTGCCACGAGTTGAATGACCAAACGTGTCACCACTTATTAAAAGCGGCTGCCCTCCCTCCCCCTCCGCACCACAGGTAACATAGCTTGTTACTGTATACCATTTTATTTAAGTTTTAGCAGTGAGCGCCATTTCTCCTGCTTTCCCTACTTGTTACATTCAACAAAATACGTTTGAGCATCATTACCCCTTAGCGTAAGCGGAATTACCCAAAGCCAGGGGCAATGGTGCTCAAACCTGTTTTTATTCGAAGTTTTCTTACAAATAATATCTGGAGGATATATAAGTTGCATTTAAAAATATTAATTGCTCAATAAGTAAATACTTCGTTCATTTTCAACATTTGAAAATAAAATCTATATTTTGACGCGTATTTTCCTTAACTGAGCGCCATTCCCTATGGTTCCCCTACATTATTTTGTAAGTAACATATATTACCCCGCCTTGTCAGTCGTCCGTGATTAACCTTCATTAGCTCAAAAATATCCCCAAAAACTGTTTATGGTGCAATTTCAACCAAATTGTTGGAATGCGAAGATAATAGAGGAACTGACAATTGTAGAGGAAAGGGAAGCAAAAATTTAACAGCCTATACTTGGGAAATGTATAAATCCGCCGCAGCAAGTGCTGGAATCTCGCCTTGGCCTGCGAGGTCTAGGCCTAGGGTGGCACATTTTGAGGGGCGGAACATTTTTTGAAAAGCATTTTACGCGTGTGACAATTTTTGAAAGCGGTAAATTTTCGAGAGCGGCCGCCCTGATAGCCAAAATCAACGGTAATTTGTCGGAAATCTGTTACCGCATTCTGTAGTCAGATTGACGGAAAAAATTGGATAGTACAAGTCTTGTCGTAAATCTGCAGTTAATTGGACAGAAAAAACTAGAGAGTAGAATCTTGCCGTAAACTTGTACGAAAAATGATCATTTTACTAGAAATGTAACCTTCACATTGTATTCCATTTGCGGTGGTAGATTTCTAACAACTTGTAAGCAAATGATGCTCTGCAGAGACTTGTCATAAACTTGTCTTTAATTTTACTAAAATCACGGATATTCCAAGTCTTGAACAGAAAGTGTGGCTATCAGGGCTGTTGTACTGAAACTCAAGTACCTAATTCTACTGCGTCGCAGCGCTGGTCCGCTTCTCTGTGGTGTTTCTTTCGCAAGTGAAGTAAGGTCACGAATTCCATAGTATCAAGTGCTGTTGTGCCATACATTACGTACTGGTCTATCTTAGCAGTTAATGTTACATTGCCGTTGAGATGTACATTATATACCACGAGCTTATGAGGACGGTATGAAAATAAAAATCATTTGCTATTTACCCTGAGTGGAAGAAATAAATTGAGCGGTTAATAGTATAGAAGGAATGCAACGGGAAAGAAAGAAAGAGAAAATTAATCGAATGCAACATTGCAAAAATTAGACCAATTCGTTGTATCGGATGGGGTCGCTGCTGATTCTATTGAAATGCGAGCTGATGAAGGTAAAAATGAAACCCGAAGCAAAAATATGGACACTGATATTGACAATATCGAATTGCAGATCAAAGTACAATCTACACCCAAAACCGACCTTTTGGACTCGGTCGGTAATGACAGAAGAGGTCCAAGTAATAGTGCATTAGATACAAGACCGTTTTAAACCATGCGGGGGCCCGTGGATCTTCAGAATCCCTATACAACGAACGAAATGTGTGGATGATAAAGAACAATTACCAAAATATTTTCACAAAACTCGTATTTAGTTATTTTAATGATCAGCTTATGCGTACAAATCAAATACACATAATTACTGTTTCAAGAAGCAGAACGAACAAATAATTATTTTACTGCTTTGCATTGGTTCTTTATTAACTTCAAGATATTGGCTTCTTTCTCGATTTCCGTACTGCAAAATCTCCTATTACATCCTCAAAGTCTATTTATTGTAGAATATCACTTTCAATACACACAATTTACAAAATAGTAAGTCGTTCTTGTAACATAGTCGTTGGTGATTAATTTTTAATTGTTTTGAGCCGGGAAAATGAACGCTCTCCACTACAATTGGTCACCATTAAAGAAATATCCTCCAAACGTGCCTGCAAATAGCGCCCATATAAAGGACTATATGGCACTGAAAGTTTTTTTTAAATATTTTATTAGTAAAATGTTCACTGTCTGATGAAAGGTTTATCTAAAGATCAGACTTGTTTGGCAATTTACAATACAATGTTGAAATAACATTAATTCTTAGTGGAAAAAAATGCAATAAACACTGAGATTCTCTTTCTTTCGTGTTAATGACGAATATTTCAGCATTTCGGGGCCCCTGTGAGGCCAGGGGCCTCGGGCCAGTGCCCCGTGTACCCTTATGCTGAAGACGGAACTGATTAGATATTACTGGAACTCGTGATGATCCGCAGAAAATAGCTATCGCAGATGATGCAGCTGCAGAAGTTCACAGTTTACATCAATCGGAGATTGTATCTGATCTAATTGTTAGTAAATACGTGATTAGTAAGGACCCGGCGAAATGAATATTCAACGATGAAACAGTCGAGTATCTATTAACCCATAGTATTGACCAGAATATCGATTGTGATTTAAAGAGTTCAAAGCAACAATGTAACGATAAAACCCGATTTCTCACAAAAAAATGTGTTTCTGAGGCGGCATCCAAACGGTGAGGCGAAACCTCGAAAATATCTTGTATATTCGGAGAGCTAAGGGGCTGTATTTTGTGCTCCATATCGATTATTCGGAGGAATTTCAAGCCTGACAACGAGTGAATATCACGACTGGAAGAATATATCTATTCGTCTACGCGAACATGAAAATTCGAAAGATCGTGCGTCTTGTAAATGGTCAAAAGTGGTGAGATTTCACGTAGAGTTGATATTAGTTTAAAGCTTCAAATGCAAGAAGAAATTGTTTATTGGAGAAATGTTCTAATGAGAGTCTTAGCTGTGGTAAAAAAACTATCTAATAGAGGACTTCCATTCTGAGGTAGTGTAGAAATATTTGGATCGCCTCATAACGGCAATTATGTGATGGCTCTTGAGCTCATCGCCGAGTTTGATCCATTCTTAGTGAATCACATTGCACGCTACGGCAATGAAGGTCAAGGTAAGACACTTTACTTTTCATCCACTATATCTGACGAATTTATAGAATTTATAGCTGCAGAAGTGGCTTCGAATATTGTCAATGAAGTGAAGAAATCCAAATACTTTTAGGTAATCGTTAATTCGACTCCCATCGTAGGTAAACGATGATGACATACCAGTAGAGAGGTTTCTCTGTTTTCTACCGAATACTGGCCACAAATCAGAACAGTTAGCTGATGCTGTACTTTCAACTTTGAAGGTTCACGAACTGGATATCACAAACTGTTGTGGCCAATCGTACGACAATACCAGCAACATGTCTGGCGAATATAGTGGATTACAAGCAAGAATTAGACAAATAAATTCTTATGCTGTGTATGTACCGTGCTCTGCACATTCTTTGAATTTGGTTGGAACAAGTGCAGTAGAAAGTTGTACAGAAGCTTGTAGTTTTTTCTCAACAGTACAACATATTTATACTTTTTTTGCTGCCTCAACTCACCGATGGGATATTTTAGTACCCAATTTTCCGGCAAATAGTAAAGACATAAAAAGATGTTCTGAGATTCGGTGGTCATCTCGAGCGGAAGCCTGCCACAATTTGTGTGAAAACTGAGATCGCATTCTTAAAGCACTCGGTAAAATCAAAGAAGATACCACTGAGAAACCAGCTACACGTAGTGAAGCTGCAGGACTAGAGAGAATTCTTGATCGATTTGAGACAGCTTTCATGACAGTATTGTGGAGCTCACCGTTGGATCGCTTTCACGTCATAAGTAAAAAACTACAAAGTGTCAATATCGATTTACAGATAGTCGTAGAACTTCACGATTCGCTTATAGGATATACCGAATCATTAAGAGAATTGTTTGTTGTCTACGAAGAGGAAGCAAAAGAAAAATCCGAATTTCGAGTGTACGAATCTGACTCACGGCGAAAAAGGAAACGTCAATTCAGTCTGAAGGGACACATGAGGAAGAGGCCGAATCATGTGGTAGAGATAAATTCAAAATCGAAACCTTCTTGACGATCTTAGATCTTATAGCCGCGGAATTAAAACGCAGGAGTAGTGCATACCAAGATCTATATCGCCAAGATTTCAGTTGCTTCCTAACCTTACTGAGAAATCGACAGTTGATTTAACAGAATGCGTGGCAAAATTACAGGAACATTATCAAGGAGATTTGGAAACCATTCTCGTGGACGAGTGTCTCCAATTCCGATCGTTTTTGGAATGCATGGAAGCGTATGAACGCGAGAAAAAATCTATTCTAAATCTTTGCCATATTTTCCGAAGCAGGAATTTCGATTCGGAATTCGTGAATATCGATATTGCACTTCGAATGTTTGTTTGCACGCCTGCTACTAACTGTTGAGCAGAACGATCATTCTCAGCATTGAAGAGAGTGAAAAACTATTTGCGAGCCAATTTTAGCAAAGCAAAATT
Source organism: Arge pagana (assembly GCA_963969455.1). NCBI lineage: Eukaryota > Metazoa > Arthropoda > Insecta > Hymenoptera > Argidae > Arge > Arge pagana. The sequence goes on along the minus strand of OZ018314.1, from coordinate 7,916,579 downwards.
GAACTCCCTCTCTGTTATTACTATTAAGATAAGAAAAAGATCTCACAACTTCGGTGGATTACACGGAGTTGATATATAAATTTGCCGCTCAAAAAAGTAGTCGCCGACCAATGTGAATAAAAATAAAAATAATTATTTCTTCGGTCTATTCAACTCGGAATTTTCAATCAACAAATTAATATAACGTCGAATAGAACAATATACTGGTGCCGTCAATAATTTTCAGCTTAGGGGCGGCAAATAATTCTGGGACCTCGGGGCGGCAAATTTATTAATCCGGCACTGGCCACAGCACTAATGCCAATAACTGCCGTATCGAAATACAGTACGGTTTCTTGACATTTGCTCGCGATAAATAAAACGCATCTTGGGTTGGTTCGTCGATAAAGTCACGCGCAACTTCGTGACAACACGATAGGTTTGCAAATACCGCAAGTGCATGGATAAATGATACCGTATGCGATGGTCATTGCGCAGAGTTGAAACGCGTAGTAAAGGAATCTTTATCAACATCAACCTATATAATACTTCGTCAGAAATCGTTAGCGTACGGCATCGAAAAACATATTTATCACGAACGACCTGTCCGTAAAGATACGTAGTTGTTGCCTGGGCGCCAACGGGTTGGTCAAATTTCATCAGATATTTCATCAGACATAAAAACACAGATTATCTCTACGTCCGAAGAATATCGACATTTTGCTTGAATAATTTTGCAACCCCTATACAAAGATAATCTTGAGGTCGAACTATAAATATTGATATCTTTCGAAACTTCTTCATAGCACGAGTGTCGTAGCCCCAGTCGGGATGAACGTCCAAAAAGAAGAAGTCTGATGTCTAAAAAAAGCGGGTACGACACACCTGCGCCATCCGTTGTATTATATCGAACAATAACAACCGTGTTCATCGCATATCCTACCTACTCTTATTTGTCAAATTCGAAACATACGAGCGACGCATCCGACAAAACAACTCGCAGTTGCCTTGCACGAAAAACAATCGAGTCTCAAAATGCACTGTCTTTCGAAGTTGAGTTCAGATAAACGTCAACATATATGTATGTACGGTACTCTGAACCAAACGAAACAACGACCATCATAACAAACAAAATACGCAAACGTTTCGTGCGACGCTGCTCGCACGCGTGACTCTGTCTACGTCGGTAGCCCACAGAAGTCATGTACGGTATAATGTTGTGCCGATGGCACGGGATAAAAACAAATGTAAACTTCGAGACGATCTTGTCGCAACAAATTAATGATATTTATTTTTCGACCGATGAAATCTATAGGCGAACAAGATAGTATTGCGGCAAATAATTTCTTGTATCTCCATTCGAATACATACATCTTATTGATGACTGTTTCGACTTCATTTTTTTTCCAAACGTTAAAATTTCTTCGATGTCGAGAGTCGATTATTGTGCATTTTCTTGTACGATACACGCTTACGCTATCAGACATCGTCTTGATGCAAGACTTTTATGAATATATAAAAATGAGTTTCCTGCATTACCGAAGATCAATATTTTGCTTTGTTTTTATAATTTCAACATCTGGTCTTTTAAGCGAACGGCCCGACGGGATGTCATGATGTTTTTGCATTCGTTCTCTTCCGTACTCAGAATCGTATTCACCTGGTCATATTAAACATAATTCTTCGGATAATTCGAGAGTGGAAATATTTTTCGACTTTCATTCTTATTTCTTCACTGATCAATCCTGTCGGATTGATCAGTGTTTATTATTATTATCTTCACAGTTCAATCGAGTTGCCGAAATTTGGTCATTCGTGGGTGTACCGCATTTTCTCACCTAGCGATTTAATGAATTAAGTCATATGTATACATCTGACTGGAATAGTTCCCGCTATGCGTTATTCGAACGGTGCCAACGACTTATGTGACGATGAAATCAGCAAACCTGTTGACCCGGCAATGCTCGTGTTATGTCGTACGCGAAGAAAAAAAAAAGAACGTAAGCATGTGGATTTATGACATTTGTCTCAAGTCAAGGCGAGATGTGAACTTTGTTCGATGAAATATATTCATTCCAAGCCTCGTGAGTTAATTTGGTAATTTTCACTTAGGATGCGACGTCCAGCCTTCCTGCTACGCATGACCTTGGACAAGAGCAGTGACTGGCATAACGCCTTCCTGTAACGCAGATATCGTTGTATTAGAGTCATCCTAGGCTTAATCGTGTTCAATGAAACGTTCAGCCGCAATCCTTGGGAAAGTTATATTTGTGAGATCGGTATTCCCAGAGAATTGTAATAAAAGAATATCGATGAACAACAAAAATCCAATTGTATTGAAACTCTGTGCATCCCCACGTACCGCGCCGGGGTTAGATGAGGCTGCAACCCCAAGCCGCAGAGGTCTGATTGGCTTCTTACCTTAGACCAGAAATAAATAAAAAAATCAAATAAATGACTAGGAATTTTAAGAATTTTAATTTTTAAAAAATAATCTTTTTTGGATAATTTTTTTTACATGAATGTCATTCGATGTGACTTAGAAAAAAAAAATTCCACGCCAATATTTTAAAGAAGCCCACTTATATAAGTAGGAAAAGGGGACTTCCGTTTCCGGTGACGAAGTGGGTAGACAAAGTGTGGGACAAGGCAAGAGAAAGTGTGTGTAGCGGCGGGAGATAGCGAGGTAGGGGAAAGCAGGGTAGTGGAGGAGGTAGAGGAGGGTGAGAGGGAAGGGAGGAGATAAAAAGGTGAGAAGCTAGGGGGCAAAAGCGGGTGGAGTGAGGCGAGAAAGGTGGGCAGAATAGGTTGAGAGGTTAGGACGGAGAGTAGGGAAGTAGCGCGGTGGGCACGGGTGTGAGAGGCAGAGGAACTGCGGTAGACGGGTAGATAAGGAAGGTGGCAGGAATACCGGGTGTAGGTAAAGGAAGGGACGTCGGAAAGAGAAGAACGGAAAGAGCGACAGGACAAGGGGAGGGAGAGGATGGGTGACGAGGCGGGCAGGTGTGAGTTGGGTGAGGAGAAGAGGAGAGGGAGACCGACGAAGCTGTCGAGGCAGGTATGGGAACGGTCGGGGAGTGAAGGGAACATAGTAGAGTACCTGGCAGGAAAAAGAAAAGCATTGGCGTTGGAGGGAAAAGCGGGGGAGGAGGAGGAGGAGGAAGAGGATGTGTTCAAGAGGAGTAAGGTGGTGTCGAGGACACCGGAGAAGAAAGGAGAGGAGGGGGACGCGATGGGAAAGATTATGGAGAAAATGGAGGAGCTGATGAGGAGGGAAGGGAAGAACGTAGAAAAAAGGGTAGACGAGATGGCAAAAGGATGGGAACGGAAAGTAGAACAAATGATGGAAGGTTGGGGGAGGAAGGTGGAGGAGGTGGTCAGGGAGGCGAGGGAAGAAAGGGAGGAGATGATGAGGAGGTGGGAAGGAGAAAGGAAGGAGATGAGATCCAGGATAGAGAAGCTGGAAAAAAGGGTGGAAGAAATACAGGAAGGTGGTAAGGGAGGAGAGGCGGAGGCAGGGGGGGCGGGAGAGACTGCGAAGAAGGAGAAGTGCGAGAAGGTCGACAGGAGGATAAAAGAGCTAGAGCTGAGGATGGATAGGGAAGAGAGGGAAAAAAGGAGGAAGAACGTAATAGTGAAGGGAGTGAGGATGGGCGAGGGGGTGGAGTGGCGAAAGGAGATAGATAGGATATGGAGGAAGATGGGGATAGAAGGAAAGATAAAGGACATGAAGGTAATCGGTGGAGTGAATAGGGAGGGTAGAGGAATGGTGTGGGTGGAGATGGAGGGACGGACGGAGAAGATGGAGGTGATGAGGGCAAAGGGGAAACTGAGAGGGGAAAAAGAATGGGTGGAGGACGACAGGACGCGGTTGGAGCGTGAGGCGAAATGGAGGATAGAGAGGGAAGCGGAGGCGGAAAGGAGGAAAGGAAAGATAGCGAGGGTAGGCTATATGAAGATGTGGGTGGACAATGAGTGGAGGATATGGGACGAGGTAACGGGGGGATGGAAGAAGAGGGCGGGGGAACAGGGGGAAGGGAGGAGGGGGGAAGGGGACGAGGAGGGGGGGGAGGAAGGAAATAGCAAGGCAACAGGAGAGGGGAGACGGGATGGGGAGAAGGGAAGAAGCGGGGCGGAGGGGAAGGGGAAGAGGAAACGAGACGGCGAAGGTGGGGTTCTGGAACGTGGCAGGAGTGAAAAATAAGGACGAGGAGTTCTGGGAAGGGTTAAGGAGGTGGGATGTGGTGGTGATGACGGAGACATGGGCGGACATAAGAGGGTGGGAAGGGATCAAGGAGAAGTGGAAAAAGGGGTTCATATGGGAGGTACAGGAGGCGGTGAAGAGTAGGGGGAGGGGAAGAGCAAAGGGGGGAATGGCGATAGGAGTTAAGGAGGGATGGGAAGTAGGAGAATTCGGGAAAAATGAGGAAGGGTGGATGGAATGCAGGGTAAAGTTGGGAAAGCTATGGTGGAGGATAATTGGAGTATACGTGAGTGGGGATCTAGAGAGAAAGATGAGTATGATGGCGAGGTGGATGGAGGAGGAAAGGAGCGAAGACCTGGTGGTGTTTGGGGGAGACTTCAACGTGAGAACCGGGGCGGAAGGGGGAATACGGCAGTGGTGGCAGCAAGGTGAGGACAAGGAAGGGATAGCGGAGAGGAAGTCGAAGGACGAGGTGGTAACGGGGGAAGGGAAAAGATGGGTGAGGTTCATAAGGGAAAGAGGATGGGGGATACTGAATGGTGGAGTGCCAGGGGACGAGGAGGGGGAGTGGACGTACGTGGGAGGAAGAGGAAGATCGGTAATCGACTATGTGGTGGCGGAGGAAAACACAGTAGAGAAGGTAGAAAAGCTAGAAGTGGAGGGGAAGACAGATTCAGACCACATGCCGGTGGTGTTATGGGTGAAGACGGAGGAGAAGAGAAAAGGAAGGAGGAGCGGCGAGGGGGAAAGGAAGGAACGGTATAGGAGAGGGTGCTGGAACGAGGAGGGAGCAGCGAGGTTTAGAGAGGAATTCGGAGAGTGGAGGTGGGGCGAGGAGGAGGTAGAGGAAGGGTGGAGAGAGTTAGGGGAAAGAATAGGTAAGGCGGTAATCAAGTCGGAAGAGGTAGAAAGTAGGGCGCGGAGGAACGGTTGGTGGGATGAGGAATGCAGAGAAGGGAAGGAAAGATTGAGAAGGAAACTGCTGGAGTGGAGGAAGGGAGGGAACAAGGAGAGAGAATATAAGGAGGAGAAGACACGGTACAAAAGGCTGTGCGAAGGAAAGAGAAAAGAGGAAGAGAGGAAATGGGAGAAAGAGATAAACGCCATAAGGACGGAGACCCAAGCATGGATGGTGATAAACAGGGGGAGGAAGAAACGGAAAGGGGTGAACAAAAGAATAGGTATGACGGAATGGGACAAGTATTTCAGGGAGCTGCTGGGGGGGGGTGAGCGAGAAGAGGGTGGGGGAGGCGGTGAGGAAGCAGGGAGAGGAGGGAGAGGAGGAGATAACAATGCAGGAAGTGAGAAAGGTCGTAGGGGAGCTGAAGGATGGGAAGGCGACGGGGGAGGACGGGATACCAAGTGAGGTGTGGAGGTATGGGGGGGGAAATGTGAGGGAGAGTCTGTGGAAGTTGTGCGGAAGGGTATGGAGAGGGGAAGGGTGGCCGGAGGGATGGAAGGAGGGGGTAGTGGTGCCGGTGGGGAAGAAGGGAAAGGGGGAGAGAGTGGAGGAGTATAGGGGGGTGACACTATTGCAGACAGCATATAAGGTGTACACGGGGGTGCTGAGGGACAGATTGAAGATGGAGGTGAAGGAAAAGGAGCTGCTGCCACAGAGCCAGGCAGGGTTCAGAGAAGGAAGGGGCACGGTAGACAATATATACGTGCTGAACCACATGATAAATAGGGAAAGAAGAAGAAAAAAAGTAAACCTGGTGCTGCTCTTCGTGGATTTGAGAGCGGCCTTCGACTCGGTGGACAGGGAAAAGTTGGCGGAAAGCATGAGGAAAAGGGGGATTAGAGAAGGACTCGTGGAAAGGTGCGAGGAGGTGCTAAAGGAGACGACGGGGAGGGTGAGAGTGGGGGAGGAAAGGGGGGAAAGGTTTTGGACGGAGAGAGGCGTGAGACAGGGTTGCCCGTTGAGTCCACTTCTCTTCACATTGCTGATGGCGGATTTGGACGAGGAGCTAGAAAAGGGATGTTGGGGTGGGGTAGAGTTAGAAGGGGCGAAGAAGGTGTTTTCGCTGGCATACGCGGACGACCTAGTATTGATGGCAAGAGGGGAAGAGGAGATGAAGGGAATGATAGGGAAATTGGAGAGATACCTGGAGGGGAAAGGGCTAGAGGTGAACACTGGGAAGACGAAGGTGATGAGATGTAAGGTAGGGGGAGGTAGGAAAAAGAAGGTGAAATGGTGGTGGAAGAGGACGGAGATAGAAGAGGTGAAGAACTATAAATACTTAGGGTATGTGGTGCGGGCGGATGGAGGGCAGAAGGACCATGTGGAGGAAAGAGTAGAGAAGGCGGCGAAAGCGATGGGGCAGGTGTGGGGGATAGGAAAGAGGAAGTTTGGTAAGGACTGGGGCAGAAGGCTGTGGCTGTTCGACAGAATGGTGTGGCCGGTGCTGGGATATGGGGTGGAAATATTGGGCTGGGAAAGAAGAGAGGAGGTGGAAAGGATTCACGACAGGTATCTGAGATGGGTGTTGGGAGTAACTAGAAGGGTGCCAGGCTATGCAGTGAGGGAGGAACTGCAAAGGGAAACGTTGGAGGCGAGAGCAGGCATGAGGGCATGGGAGTATGAGAGGAAGTTGGAAGAGGGTGGGGGAGGGGAGCTGGCGAGAAGATGCTGGGGAGAAATAAAAAGGAGGGCGAGAATGGTGAGGGGATGCGAGGGGTGGGAGGAGGAGAGGAGGAAGTTCTACGAGGGAAAAGGATGGGACGGGGAGGAGGTAGTGAGGAGATGGGAGGAGGGGGTGATGAGAGGCGAGGACTTAGTGAGGATGGAAAGGACAAAGCAGGAGGAGGAAAGGTGGACGAGGATCAGAGAGGCGAGAGGAAACAAGGAGTACGGATTCGTGAAAGGAGCGGGGATACCGGGGTATCTGAGGAAAGGGTGGGAGGAAGTGAGGTGGAAGAGGATGGCGAGATATAGGCTGGGGGAGGAGATGAGGGGGACCAGGTATTGGGAGACGAGGGAAAATAGGTTATGCAGGATGTGCGAGATGGCGGAGGAAACATGGGAGCATGTGTGGGAAGAGTGCACAGATTGGGGGGAGGCAAGAGGATGGCAAGAAGCAAGGGGGGAGGTGTTAGGCGACGAGGGGTTAGGGGAGAAATGGGTGGAGAGGATAGATGGATGGAGAAGGGAGAAAAAGGAAAGGATCAGGGAGGTGGAGATGGTGGAGTAGAGGGCAGCAAAAGGGAGGGGTAGAACACGAGCGGCGGAAACGGAAGTCCGGAATGAAAGGAAGAACGAATGCGGAGAGAAGGATGAGTGAAGCTCTCTCTCTCTAGGACGGCATGAGTAAAAAATAGGATAGAAATAGAATAGTGCTTAAGGTAGATTAAGGATTTATGTGAGCGCAGCGGGAGTCCGCAATGTACCCCGCAAGGGATTAAACATTACTACTACTACTATATAAGTAGGAAAAGGGTGTCTGTATTTTATTGATGCGTAATGAGCATCATACTTCTATTCATTTCCTCAGTCAATGATTTGGAGACATCGATCCGAGGATCAATCAGGTATGGATTTATTAGTGTAAATCGTTTTTGTTTATGCTTGATTAATAATAACGTAAAAAATATATTTTAACTATTATTATCAGCGCTGATCATTCAAAAATCTCACGTGCAATATCTAGAATCTATGCATGTTCATGAAAAATGAAGTGTATATTCAATTTTTATTCAAAATATTTTGCCAATAAAACCTATTTTTTTTTTAAAAAAATATTGTTTCCTCTACACGCCGTTTCGATGTATGTATATTGTTTTGTAATATTTCAATGTGCAGAGAATATATACGTATGTGTGTGCAAGTATATATAAGTACGCGAGCGTATATTACTATTTTTATGCACTTTAAAATAATATTAGTCATTTACTCGTTTCTTTATTTTCCTTTATTGAATAAATACGCAATACTAACGAATTTCGATGTATTATTTTTCGACTTTCACGAAAGTTGCATTTTTCTCTGCCCTTAAGCAGGCCCTTTCGAAAAGTAACCGTAGGCCTGGCGGAATCTTAACTCGGCGCTGTCCACATAGGGTGCCACTCGTGTCGAGATATCTGGTATTAATTTTATGATTAGAATTCTATGCATGGAATGAACGAAGTGATAGATTCTTTCGTGCGACGTTTCTTCTCGTTATATGCCACAACATATGCCAAAGTTTGACCCCGATGCCGTTATCCTCTTCTCGGCTAACTACCGAGCCACGACGAAATGTACATATTATAATTTCATATGCGAATCAAATCCACCAGCCATAATTATTCGAACGACGGAGATTAAGATATCGCTGGAGTCAGTGCGCGCCATTCTGATCATCTAATCCAATAATAGCACAGACCCGCAACGTTTTGTTGTTGAGCAACTGGAGGTCATTACCGAAGTAATTTTCTACGCAGAATCCGAATCCAAGCTCACAATTATCCTATCACGTCTGGATTTTGAGATACGTGATGTTATGTACACGAAAAATGTCTTATTTTCTTATCTTTTTTCTACATATTGCATCATCTAGTACTGTTCCTTTCCTTTAAAATGAGACCTCGAATGATACTGTACGATGTTTCATTCGAAAGTTATGGCGATTTTGAGGCGAGATGATGAAATGGAAAGCATCTGCTGGGCTAAACAAACCCTTTTTTCATACAATTTTCAAACCATGTCAAACATACAACTAGGGGTTTTTTGAGTATGCTAATTACGAATCTGATTTCAAATGCAACGAATACCCCCATATACCAAATTTGGCGGAAATCGGTCAATTGTCAAAAATATCGTCCGTCATATTGGAGCCGGCATCTTAAATTTTTGGAATCTTACCTCAGATTCGTAATTAGCATCCTCGGAAACCCCATAGTTATATGATTGACATCGTTTAAAAATTGTATGATAAAAAGTGTTTGTTTAGCCCAGCAGATGCTTTTCATTTCATCACCTTACCTTAGAATCGTCATAACTTTCGAATGGAACATCATACAGTATCATTCGAGGTCTCATTTCAGAGGAAAAAAGCGGTACGAGATGATACAATAAGTGGAAAAACTTAGAAAATTTTGTACAGCCTGTATCTAACCTCAAAAATAGCAAAAATAGTCATTTTTCACGTTCACAACCTCGAAATCTCAAAATCCGGACGTGATAGGATAATTCTGAGCTCGGATTCGGATTCTACGCAGGAAATTTGCTTGAAAATGACCTCGCGTTGCTCAACAACAAGCAGAACCCCACTATTTGCAAATCTGTGTAGTCGAAAAGTTGGAAAATTGAGAACGCCTGTAAGATTTCCCCAGTTAATTAGTATTCATCGACTGCGGTGATTTGGCATTTTTTTAATACGACGATTGAGGTTATAATTAGTAACAAGAGTTGACTGCAATCATTATTGCCAAGCGAGAGGCGATGATAGTGGCAAAAATATTATTTTGATGTTGATCACGAATTTGCGCATGTGTTAATCGGTAATCAAAGGTGGAATGTAGATATTGAAGCTTAATCAAGATGAATTTTGTTTTCTGTTTTATGTCGCTAGAATGATAATGAAACCGTACATGATTTGAAAAGAGCCATACCCCGATTTCAGACTGGAGTCTTAATCGATTGAACTGAAATATCAGCAACACGTATGTTGTTTATGAGAAGCGTATCGCGTCGAAAGATAACAGAAAGATGTCAAAATAAAACAAACTATTCCTCACATTTGTACAGAAATTTCCTTGTTGAAAACATCATCGCTGACATTGCGTCGCAAATGACGAACGAAACGAAAAATAACCCTGGCAATATTAAAACGATACTGATCACCTGCGTGATCTGTGTTGCAAGTTTATCTTGTGGAAAGTCGAATGAACGGATAACAACGAAACGAGGAGGGAAGCGTCAAGAATATAACAACGCAATATGATCCAACAACGGAGTGTTTGCTCTCAGTGTAGTACGTACGACAAGTTGAATATATTGACGATGCCCGTTAACATCCATGTCACAATAGTATAAGTGATATTTTCAAAAATTTCTCGCTCTCCCTCTTTTCCTCTCCCTCTCTATCCCCCTCCCCCCTCCCTCCCTCCCCCTCCGTCCCTGCCCCTCCCTCCCTCCCTCCCTCCCTCCCTCCCTCCCGCCCCTCCCTCCCTCCCCCCTCTCTCCCTCTCTCCCTCTCTCCCTCTCTCCCCCTGCCTCTCCCCCTCCCTCTCCCCCTCCATCTCCCCCTCCCTCTCGCCCTCCCGCTCCCTCTCCCTCTCCCTCTCCCCCTACCTCTCCCCCTCCCTCTCGACCTCC
>OZ018314.1:7831101-7833601 GCA_963969455.1 Arge pagana | reverse complement strand
CTCTGTCTATGTCTCTGTTTTTGTCTCTATCTCTGTCTCTGTCTCTGTCTCTGTCTCTGTCTCTGTCTCTGTCTCTGTCTCTGTCTCCGTTTTCGTCTCCGTCTCCGTCTCCGTTTCCGTCTCCGTCTCCGTTTCCGTCTCCGTCTCTGTCTCTGTCACCGTCTCCGTCTCCGTCTCCGTCTGCGTCTCCGTCTCCGTCTCCTTCTCTGTCTCTGTCTCTGTCTCTGTCTCTGTCTCTGTCTCTGTCTTTGTCTCTCTCTCTGTCTCTGTCCCTGTCTCTGTCTCTGTCTCTGTCTCTGTCTCTGTCTCTCTCTCTGTCTCTGTCTTTGTCTTTGTCTTTGTCTCTGTCTCTGTATCTGTCTCTGTCCCTCTCTCTGTCTCTGTGTCTGTCTCCGTCTCCGTCTCCGTCTCCGTCTCCGTCTCCGTCTCCGTCTCCGTCTCCGTCTCCGTCTCCGTCTCCGTTTTCGTCTCCGTCTCCGTCTCCGTCTCCGTCTCCGTCTCCGTCTCCGTCTCCGTCTCCGTCTCCGTCTCCGTCTCCGTTTTCGTCTCTGTCTCTGTCCCTGTCTCTGTCTCTGTCTATGTCTCTGTCTTCCTCTCTGTCTCTCTCTCTGTCTCTGTCTCTGTCTCTGTCTCTGTCTCTCTCTCTCTCTCTCTCTCTCTCTGTCTCTCTTTTTGGCTCTGTCTCTGTCTCTCTCTCTGTCTCTGTCTCTGTCTCTGTCTCTCTCCCTGTCTCTCTCTCTGTCTCTGTCTCTGTCTCAGTCTCAGTCTCTGTCTCTGTCTCTGTCTCTGTCTCTCTGTCTCTGTCTCTATGTCTCTGTCTCTGTCTCTGTCTCTGTCTCTGTCTCTGTCTCTGTCTCTGTCTCTGTCTCTGTCTCTGTCTCTGTCTCTGTCTCTGTCTCTGTCTCTGTCTCCGTCTCCGTCTCCGTCTCCGTCTCCGTCTCCGTCTCCGTCTCCGTCTCCGTCTGCGTCCCCGTCTCCGTCTGCGTCTCTGTCTCTGTCTCTGTCTCTGTCTCTGTCTCTGTCTCTGTCTCTGTCTCTGTCTCTGTCTCTGTCTCTTTCTCTGTCTCTGTCTCTGTCTTTGTTTTTGTCTCTGTCTCTTTTTCCGTCTCCGTCTCTGTCTCTCTCTCTCTCTGCCTCTCTCTCTGTCTCTGTCTCTGTCTCTGTGTCTGTCTCTGTCTCTCTCTCTCTCTGTCTCTCTCTCTGTCTCTGTCTCTGTCTCTGACTTTGTCTCTGTCTCTGTCTCTGTCTCTGTCTCTGTCTCTGTCTCTGTCTCTGTCTTTCCCTCTCCGTCCCTGTCTCTGTCTCTCTTTCTCTGTCTCTGTCTTTCTCTCTCTGTCTCTGTCTCTGTCTTTAATTTGTCTCTGTCTCTGTCTCTGTCGCTGTCTCTGTCTCTGTCTTTCTCTCTGTCTCTCTCTCTGTCTCTGTCTTCATCTCTGTCTCTGTCTTTGTTTCTGTCTCTGTCTCTGTCTCTGTCTCCGTCTCTATCTCTGTCTCTGTCTCCGTCTCCGTCTCCGTCTCCGTCTCCGTCTCCGTCTCCGTCTCCGTCTCTGTCTCTGTCTCCGTCTCTGTCTCTGTCTCTGTCTCTGTCTCTGTCTCTGTCTCTGTCTCTGTCTCTGTCTCTGTCTCTTCTTCTGTCTCTGTCTCTGTCTCTGTCTCTGTCTCTGTCTCTGTCTCTCTCTTTCTGTCTTTCTTTTTGTCTCTGTCTCTGTCTCTGTCTCTGTCTCTGTCTCTGTCTCTGTCTCTGTCTCTGTCTCTCTCTCTGTCTCTGTCTCTGTCTCTGTCTCTGTCTCTGTCTCTGTCCCTGTCTCTCTCTATGTCTCTGTCTCCGTCTCTGTCTCTGTCTCTGTCTCTGTCTCTGTCTCTGTCTCTGTCTCTGTCTCTGTCTCTGTCTCTCTCTTTGTCTCTGTCTCTGTCTCTGTCTCTGTCTTTGTCTTTGTCTCTGTCTCTGTCTCTCTCTCTGTCTTTGTCTCTCTCTTTGTCTCTGTCTTTGTCTCTGTCTCTGTCTCTGTCTCTGTCTCTGTCTCTGTCTCTGTCTCTGTCTCCCTCTCTGTCTCTGTCTCTGTCTCTGTCAATGTCTCTGTCTCTGTCTCTGTCTCTGTCTCTATCTCTGTCTCTGTCTCCGTCTCTGTCTCTGTCTCTGTCTCTGTCTCTGTCTCTGTCTCCGTCTCCGTCTCCGTCTCCGTCTCCGTCTCCGTCTCCGTCTCCGTCTCCGTCTCTGTCACCGTCTCCGTCTCCGTCTCCGTCTCCGTCTCCGTCTCTGTCTCTGTCTCTGTCTCTGTCTATGTCTCTGTCTCTGTCTCTGTCTCTGTCTTTGTCTCTCTCTCTGTCTCTGTCTCTGTCTCTGTCTCTGTCTCTGTCTCTGTCTCTCTCTCTGTCTCTGTCTTTGCCTTTGTCTTTGTCTCTGTCTCTGTATCTGTCTCTGTCTCTGTCTCTGTCTCTCTATCTGTCTCTGTCTCTGTCTCTGTCTCTGTCTCTGTCTCTGTCTCTGTCTCTGTCTCTG
>OZ018314.1:7803601-7808601 GCA_963969455.1 Arge pagana | reverse complement strand
TCTCTGTCTCTGTCTCTGTCTCTGTCTCTGTCTCTGTCTCTGTCTCTCTCTCTGTCTCTGTCTTTGTCTTTGTCTTTGTCTCTGTCTCTGTATCTGTCTCTGTCTCTGTCTCTGTCTCTCTCTCTGTCTCTGTGTCTGTCGCCGTCTCCGTCTCCGTCTCCGTCTCCGTCTCCGTCTCCGTCTCCGTCTCTGTCTCCGTCTCCGTCTCCGTCTCCGTCTCCGTCTTCGTCTCCGTCTCCGTCTCCGTCTCCGTCTCCGTCTCCGTCTCCGTCTCCGTCTCTGTCTCTGTCTCTGTCCCTGTCTCTGTCTCTGTCTCTGTCTCTGTCTCTGTCTTTGTTTCTGTCTCTGTCTCTGTCTCTGTCTCTGTCTCTGTCTTTTTTTCTGTCTCCGTCTCTGTCTCTCTCTCTGTCTCTCTCTCTGTCTCTGTCTCTGTCTCTGTCTCTCTGTCTCTGTCTTTGTCTCTGTCTTTGTCTCTGTCTCTGTCTCTGTACCTATCTCTGTCTCTCTCTCTGTCTCCGTCTCCGTCTCCGTCTCCGTCTCCGTCTTCGTCTCCGTCTCCGTCTCCGTCTCCGTCTCCGTCTCCGTTTCCGTCTCTGTCTCTGTCTCTGTCTCTGTCTCTGTCTCTGTCTCTGTCTCTGTCTCTGTCTCTGTCTCTGTCTCTGTCTCTGTCTCTGTCTCTGTCTCTGTCTTTCTCTCTGTCTCTCTCTCTGTCTCTGTCTCTGTCTCTGTCTCTGTCTCTGTCTCTGTCTCTCTCTCTGTCTCTGTCTTTGTCTTTGTCTTTGTCTCTGTCTCTGTATTTGTCTCTGTCTCTGTCTCTGTCTCTCTCTCTGTCTCTGTGTCTGTCTCCGTCTCCGTCTCCGTCTCCGTCTCCGTCTCCGTTTCCGTCTCTGTCTCTGTCTCTGTCTCTGTCTCTGTCTCTGTCTCTGTCTCTGTCTCTGTCTCTGTCTCTGTCTCTGTCTCTGTCTCTGTCTCTGTCTCTGTCTCTGTCTTTCTCTCTGTCTCTCTCTCTGTCTCTGTCTCTGTCTCTGTCTCTGTCTCTCTCTCTGTCTCTGTCTTTGTCTTTGTCTTTGTCTCTGTCTCTGTATCTGTCCCTGTCTCTCTCTCTGTCTCTGTCTCTGTCTCAGTCTCTGTCTCTGTCCCTGTCTTTCTCTCCGTCTCTGTCTCTGTCCCTGTCTCTGTCTCTGTCTCTGTCTCTGTCTCTGTCTCTGTCTCTGTCTCTGTCTCTGTCTCTGTCTCTGTCTCTGTCTCTGTCTTTGTCTCTCTCTCTGTCTCTGTCTCTGTCTCTGTCTCTGTCTCTGTCTCTGTCTCTGTCTCTCTCTCTCTGCCTCTCTCTCTGTCTCTGTCTGTGTCTCTGTCTCTGTCTCTGTCTCTGTCTCTGTCTCACTCTCTGTCTCTGTCTCTGTCTCTGTCTCTGTCTATGTCTCCCTCTCTGTCTCTGTCTCTCTCTCTCTGTCTTCGTCTCTGTCTCTATCTCTGTCTCTGTCTCTGTCTCTGTCTCTGTCTCTGTCTCTGTCTCTGTCTTTCTCTCTGTCTCTCTCTCTGTCTCTGTCTCTGTCTCTGTCTCTGTCTCTGTCTCTGTCTCTCTCTCTGTCTCTGTCTTTGTCTTTGTCTTTGTCTCTGTCTTTGTATCTGTCTCTGTCTCTGTCTCTGTCTCTCTCTCTGTCTCTGTGTCTGTCTCCGTCTCCGTCTCCGTCTCCGTCTCCGTCTCCGTCTCCGTCTCCGTCTCCGTCTCCGTCTCCGTCTCCGTCTCCGTCTCCGTCTCCGTCTCCGTCTCCGTCTCCGTCTCTGTCTCTGTCTCTGTCTCTGTCTCTGTCTCTGTCTCTGTCTCTGTCTCTGTCTCTCTCTCTCTGTCTCTGTCTCTGTCTCTGTCTCTGTCTCTGTCTCTCTCTCTGTCTCTGTCTTTGTCTCTGTCTTTGTCTCTGTCTCCGTCTCTGTCTCTGTCTCTGTCTCTGTCTCTCTCTCTGTCTCTGTCTCTCTCTCTGTCTCTGTCTTTGTCTCTCTCTCTGTCTCTGTCTCTGTCCCTGTCCCTCTCTCTGTCTCTGTCTCTGTCTCAGTCTCTGTCTTTGTCTCTGTCTCTGTCTCTCTCTCTGTCTCTGTCTCCGTCTCTGTCTCTGTCTCCGTCTCTGTCTCAGTCTCTGTCTCTGTCTGAGTCTCTGTCTCTGTCTCTGTCTCTCTATCTGTCTCTGTCTCTGTCTCTGTCTCTGTCTCTGTCTCTGTCTCTGTCTCTGTCTCTGTCTCTGTCTCTGTCTTCGTCTCTGTCTCCGTCTCCGTCTCTGTTTCTGTCTCTGTCTCTGTCTCCGTCTCCGTCTCCGTCTCCGTCTCCGTCTCCGTCGCCGCTTCCGTCTCCGTCGCCGCTTCCGTCTCCGTCTCTGTCTCTGTCTCTGTCTCTGTCTCTGTCTCTGTCTCTGTCTCTGTCTCTGTCTCTGTCTCTTTCTCTGTCTCTGTCTCTGTCTTTGTTTTTGTCTCCGTCTCTTTTTCTGTCTCTGTCTCTGTCTCTCTCTCTCTGCCTCTCTCTCTGTCTCTGTCTCTGTCTCTGTGTCTGTCTCTGTCTCTTACTCTCTCTGTCTCTCTCTCTGTCTCTGTCTCTGTTTCTGACTTTGTCTCTGTCTCTGTCTCTGTCTCTGTCTCTGTCTCTGTCTCTGTCTCTGTCTCTCTCTCTCTGTCCCTGTCTCTGTCTCTGTCTTTCCCTCTCCGTCCCTGTCTCTGTCTCTCTTTCTCTGTCTCTGTCTCTCTCTCTCTGTCTCTGTCTCTGTCTTTAATTTGTCTCTGTCTCTGTCTTTGTTTCTGTCTCTGTCTCTGTCTCTGTCTCCGACTCTGTCTCTGTCTCTGTCTCCGTCTCCGTCTCCGTCTCCGTCTCCGTCTCCGTCTCCGTCTCCGTCTCTGTCTCTGTCTCTGTCGCCGTCTCTGTCTCTGTCTCTGTCTCTGTCTCTGTCTCTGTCTCTGTCTCTGTCTCTTCTTCTGTCTCTGTCTCTGTCTCTGTCTCTGTCTCTGTCTCTGTCTCTCTCTCTCTGTCTTTCTTTTTGTCTCTGTCTTTGTCTCTGTCTCTGTCTCTGTCTCTGTCTCTGTCTCTGTCTCTGTCTCTCTCTCTGTCTCTGTCTCTGTCTCTGTCTTTGTCTTTGTCTCTGTCTCTGTCTCTGTCCCTGTCTCTCTCTCTGTCTCTGTCTCCGTCTCTGTCTCTGTCTCTGTCTCTGTCTCTGTCTCTGTCTCTGTCTCTGTCTCTGTCTCTGTCTCTGTCTCTGTCTCTGTCTTTGTCTCTGTCTCTGTCTCTGTCTTTGTCTCTGTCTCTGTCTCTCTCTCTGTCTCTGTCTCTCTCTCTGTCTCTGTCTTCGTCTCTGTCTCTGTCTCTGTCTCTGTCCCTGTCTCTCTCTCTGTCTCTGTCTCTGTCTCAGTCTCTGTCTCTGTCCCTGTCTTTCTCTCCGTCTCTGTCTCTGTCCCTGTCTCTGTCTCTGTCTCTGTCTCTGTCTCTGTCTCTGTCTCTGCTTCTGTCTCTGTTTCTGTCGCCGTCTCTGTCTCTGTCTCTGTCTCTGTTTCTGTCTCTGTCTCTGTCCCTGTCTCTCTCTCTGTCTCTGTCTCAGTCTCAGTCTCTGTCTCTGTCTCTGTCTCTCTCTCTGTCTCTGTCTCTGTCTCTGTCTCTGTCTCTGTCTCTGTCTCTGTCTCCGTCTCCGTCTCCGTCTTCGTCTCCGTCTCTGTCTCCGACTCCGTCTCCGTCTCCGTCTCCGTCTCCGTCTCCGTCTCCGTCTCCGTCTCTGTCTCTGTCTCTGTCTCGGTCTCTGTCTCTGTCTCCGTCTCACTCTCTGTCTCTGTCTCTGTCTCTGTCTCTGTCTCTGTCTCTCTCTCTGTCTTTGTCTCAGTCTCTGTCTCTCTCTCTGTCTCTGTCTCTGTCTCTGTCTCTGTCTTTGTCACTGTCTCTGTCTCCGTTTCCGTCTTCGTCTCCGTCTCCGTCTCCGTCTCCGACTCCGTCTTCGTCTCCGTCTCCGTCTCCGTCTCCGTCTCCGTCTCTGTCTCTGTCTCTGTCTCTGTCTCTGTCTCTGTCTCACTCTCTGTCTCTGTCTCTGTCTCTGTCTCTGTCTCTGTCTCTGTCTCTGTCTCTGTCTCTATCTCTGTCTCTGTCTCTGTCTCTGTCTCTGTTTCTGTCTCTGTCTCTGTCTCTGTCTCTGTCTCTGTCTCTGTCTCTGTCTTTGTCTCTGTCACTGTCTCTGTCTCTGTCTCTGTCTCTATCTCTGTCTCTGTCTCTGTCTCTGTCTCTGTCTTTGTCTCTGTCTCCTTCTACGTCTCCGTCTCCGTCTTCGTCTCCGTCTCCGTCTTCGTCTCCGTCTCCGTCTCCGTCTCCGTCTCTGTCTCTGTCTCTGTCTATGTCTCTGTCCCTGTCTCTGTCTCTGTCTCTGTCTCTGTCTCTGTCTCTGTCTCTCTCTCTTTGTCTCTGTCTCTGTCTCTCTCTCTGTCTCTGTCTTTGTCTCTGTCTTTGTCTCTGTCTCCGTCTCTGTCTCTGTCTCTGTCTCTGTCTCTCTCTCTGTCTCTGTCTCTCTCTCTGTCTCTGTCTTCGTCTCTCTCTCTGTCTCTGTCTCTGTCCCTGTCCCTCTCTCTGTCTCCGTCTCTGTCTCAGTCTCTGTCTCTGTCTCTGTCTCTGTCTCTCTCTCTGTCTCTGTCTCCGTCTCTGTCTCTGTCTCCGTCTTTGTCTTTGTCTCTGTCTCTGTCTGTGTCTCTGTCTCTGTCTCTGTCTCTGTCTCTGTCTCACTCTCTGTCTCTGTCTCTGTCTCTGTCTCTGTCTCTGTCTCCCTCTTTGTCTCTGTCTCTCTCTCTGTCTCCGTCTCCGTCTCCGTCTCCGTCTCCGTCTCCGTCTCCGTCTCCGTCTCCGTCTCCGTCTCCGTCTCTGTCTCTGTCCCTGTCTCTGTCTCTGTCTCTGTCTTTGTCTCTGTCTTTGTCTCTGTCCCTGTCTCTGTCTCTGTCTCTATCTCTGTCTCTCTCTCCGTCTCCGTCTCCGTCTTCGTCTCCGTCTCCGT
>OZ018314.1:7786101-7788601 GCA_963969455.1 Arge pagana | reverse complement strand
TCTCTCTCTGTCTCTCTCTTTGTTTCTGTCACTGTCTCTGACTCTGTCTCTGTCTCTGTCTCTGTCTCTGTCTCTGTCTCTGTCTCTGTCTTTGTCTCTCTCTCTCTCTCCCTGTCTCTGTCTCTGTCTCTCCCTCTCTGTCTCTGTCTCTGTCTCTCCCTCTTTGTCTCTGTCTCTCTCTTTCTGTCTCTGTCTCTGTCTCTATCTCTGTCCCTGTCTCTGTCTCTGTCTCTGTCTCTGTCTCTGTCTTTCTCTCTGTCTCTCTCTCTGTCTCTGTCTCTGTCTCTGTCTCTATCTCTCTCTCTCTTTCTCTGTCTCTCTTTTTGTCTCTGTCTCTGTCTCTGTCTCTGTCTCTGTCTCTGTCTTTGTCTCTGTCTCTGTCTCTGTCTCTCTCTCTGTCTCTGTCTCTGTCTCTGTCTCTGTCCCTGTCTTTCTCTCTGTCTCTGTCTCTGTCTCAGTCTCTGTCTCTGTCTTTGTCTCTCTGTCTCCGTCTCTCTGTCTCTGTCTTTGTCCCTGTCTCTCTCTCTGTCTCTGTCGTTGTTTCAGTCTCTGTCTCTGTCTCTGTCTCTGTCTCTCTGTCTCTGTCTCTGTCTCTGTCTCTGTCTCCGTCTCTGTCTCTGTCTCTGTCTCTGTCTCTGTCTCTGTCTCTGTCTCTGTCTCGGTCTCTGTCTCTGTCTCTGTCTCTGTCTCTGTCTCTATCTCTGTCTCTGTCTCTGTCTCTGTCTCCGTCTCCGTCTCCGTCTTCGTCTCCGTCTCCGTCTCCGTCTCCGTCTCCGTCTCCGTCTCCGTCTTCGTCTCTGTCTCTGTCTCTGTCTCTGTCTCTGTCTCTGTCTCTGTCTCTGTCTCTGTCTCTGTCTCTCTCTCTGTCACTGTCTCTGTCTTTGTCTCTGTCTTTTTCTCTGTCTCTGTCTCCGTCTCCGTCTCCGTCTCCGTCTCCGTCTCCGTTTCCGTCTCCGTCTCCGTCTTCGTCTCCGTCTCCGTCTCCGTCTCCGTCTCTGTCTCTGTCTCTGTCTCTGTCTCTGTCTCTGTCTCTGTCTCGTCTCTGTTTCTGTCTATGTCTCTGTGTCTGTCTCCCTCTCTGTCTCTGTCTCTTTCTCTCCGTCTCTATCTCTGTCTCTGTCTCTGTCTCTGTCTCTGTCTCTGTCTCTGTCTTTCTCCCTGTCTCTCTCTCTGTCTCTGTCTCTGTCTCTGTCTCTGTCTCTGTTTCTGTCTCTGTCTCTGTCTCTGTTTCCGTTGCCGTCTCCGTCTCCGTCTCCGTCTCTGTCTCTGTCTCTGTCTCTGTCTCCGTCTCCGTCTCCGTCTCCGTCTCCGTCTCCGTCTCCGTCTCCGTCTCTGTCTCTGTCTCTGTCTCTGTCTCTGTCTCTGTCTCTGTCTCTGTCTCTGTCTCTGTCCCTTTTTCTGTTTTTGTCTCTGTCTTTCTCTCTCTGCCTCTCTCTCTGTCTCTGTCTCTGTCTCTGTCTCTGTCTCTGTCTCTGTCTCTGTCTCTCTCTCTCTGTCTCTCTCTTTGTTTCTGTCACTGTCTCTGACTCTGTCTCTGTCTCTGTCTCTGTCTCTGTCTCTGTCTCTGTCTCTGTCTTTGTCTCTCTCTCTCTCTCCCTGTCTCTGTCTCTGTCTCTCCCTCTCTGTCTCTGTCTCTGTCTCTCCCTCTTTGTCTCTGTCTCTCTCTTTCTGTCTCTGTCTCTGTCTCTATCTCTGTCCCTGTCTCTGTCTCTGTCTCTGTCTCTGTCTCTGTCTTTCTCTCTGTCTCTCTCTCTGTCTCTGTCTCTGTCTCTGTCTCTATCTCTCTCTCTCTTTCTCTGTCTCTCTTTTTGTCTCTGTCTCTGTCTCTGTCTCTGTCTCTGTCTCTGTCTTTGTCTCTGTCTCTGTCTCTGTCTCTCTCTCTGTCTCTGTCTCTGTCTCTGTCTCTGTCCCTGTCTTTCTCTCTGTCTCTGTCTCTGTCTCAGTCTCTGTCTCTGTCTTTGTCTCTCTGTCTCCGTCTCTCTGTCTCTGTCTTTGTCCCTGTCTCTCTCTCTGTCTCTGTCGTTGTTTCAGTCTCTGTCTCTGTCTCTGTCTCTGTCTCTCTGTCTCTGTCTCTGTCTCTGTCTCTGTCTCCGTCTCTGTCTCTGTCTCTGTCTCTGTCTCTGTCTCTGTCTCTGTCTCTGTCTCGGTCTCTGTCTCTGTCTCTGTCTCTGTCTCTGTCTCTATCTCTGTCTCTGTCTTTTTCTCTGTCTCTGTCTCCGTCTCCGTCTCCGTCTCCGTCTCCGTCTCCGTCTCCGTCTCCGTCGCGGTCTCCGTCTCCGTCTCCGTCTCTGTCTCTGTCTCTGTCTGTGTCTCTGTCTCTGTCTCTGTCTCTGTCTCTGTCTCCGTCTCTGTCTCTCTCTCTGTCTCTCTCTGTCTCTGTCTCTGTCTCTGTCTCCCTGTCTCTGTCTTTGTCTCTGTCTTTGTCTTTGTCTCTGCCTCTGCCTCTGTCTCTGTCTCTGTCTCTCTCTCTGTCCCTGTCTCATTCTCTGTCTCTGCCTCT
>OZ018314.1:7781101-7783601 GCA_963969455.1 Arge pagana | reverse complement strand
CTCTGTCTCTCTCTCTGTCTCTGTGTCTGTCTCCGTCTCCGTCTCCGTCTCCGTCTCCGTCTCCGTCTCCGTCTCCGTCTCCGTCTCCGTCTCCGTCTCCGTCTCCGTCTCCGTCTCCGTCTCCGTCTCCGTCTCCGTCTCCGTCTCCGTCTCCGTCTCCGTCTCCGTCTCCGTCTCCGTCTCCGTCTCCGTCTCTGTCTCTGTCTCTGTCTCTGTCTCTGTCTCTGTCTCTGTCTCTGTCTCTGTTTCTGTCTCTGTCTCTGTCTCTGTCTCTGTCTCTGTCTCTTTTTCTGTCTCCGTCTTTGTCTCTCTCTCTGTCTCTCTCTCTGTCTCTGTCTCTGTCTCTGTCTCTCTGTCTCTGTCTTTGTCTCTGTCTTTGTCTCTGTCTCTGTCTCTGTCTCTGTCTCTATCTCTGTCTCTCTCACTGTCTCCGTCTCCGTCTCCGTCTCCGTCTCCGTCTTCGTCTCCGTCTCCGTCTCCGTCTCCGTCTCCGTCTCCGTCTCCGTCTCCGTTTCTGTCTCTGTCTCTGTCTCTGTCTCTGTCTCTGTCTCTGTCTCTGTCTCTGTCTCTGTTTCTGTCTCTGTTTCTGTCTCTGTCTCTGTCTCTTTTCCTGTGTCTGTCTCTGTCACTCTCTCTCTGCCTCTCTCTCTGTTTCTGTCTGTGTCTCTGTGTCTGTCTCTGTCTCTGTCTCTGTCTCACTCTTTGTCTCTGTCTCTGTCTCTGTCTCTGTCTCTGTCTCCCTCTCTGTCTCTGTCTCTTTCTCTCCGTCTCTATCTCTGTCTCTGTCTCTGTCTCTGTCTCTGTCGTGTGTCTCTGTCTTTCTCCCTGTCTCTCTCTTTGTCTCTGTCTCTGTCTCTGTCTCTGTCTCTGTTTCTGTCTCTGTCTCTGTCTCTGTTTCCGTTGCCGTCTCCGTCTCCGTCTCCGTCTCTGTCTCTGTCTCTGTCTCCGTCTCCGTCTCCGTCTCCGTCTCTGTCTCTGTCTCTGTCTCTGTCTCTGTCTCTGTCTCTGTCTCTGTCTCTGTCCCTTTTTCTGTTTTTGTCTCTGTCTTTCTCTCTCTGCCTCTCTCTCTGTCTCTGTCTCTGTCTCTGTCTCTGTCTCTGTCTCTGTCTCTGTCTCTCTCTCTCTGTCTTTCTCTTTGTTTCTGTCACTGTCTCTGACTCTGTCTCTGTCTCTGTCTCTGTCTCTGTCTCTGTCTCTGTCTCTGTCTTTGTCTCTCTCTCTCTCTCCCTGTCTCTGTCTCTGTCTCTCCCTCTCTGTCTCTGTCTCTGTCTCTCCCTCTTTGTCTCTGTCTCTCTCTTTCTGTCTCTGTCTCTGTCTCTATCTCTGTCCCTGTCTCTGTCTCTGTCTCTGTCTCTGTCTCTGTCTTTCTCTCTGTCTCTCTCTCTGTCTCTGTCTCTGTCTCTGTCTCTGTCTCTCTCTCTCTTTCTCTGTCTCTCTTTTTGTCTCTGTCTCTGTCTCTGTCTCTGTCTCTGTCTCTGTCTTTGTCTCTGTCTCTGTCTCTGTCTCTCTCTCTGTCTCTGTCTCTGTCTCTGTCTCTGTCCCTGTCTTTCTCTCTGTCTCTGTCTCTGTCTCAGTCTCTGTCTCTGTCTTTGTCTCTCTGTCTCCGTCTCTCTGTCTCTGTCTTTGTCCCTGTCTCTCTCTCTGTCTCTGTCGTTGTTTCAGTCTCTGTCTCTGTCTCTGTCTCTGTCTCTCTGTCTCTGTCTCTGTCTCTGTCTCTGTCTCCGTCTCTGTCTCTGTCCCTCTCTCTGTCTCTGTCTCTGTCTCTGTCTCTGTCTCGGTCTCTGTCTCTGTCTCTGTCTCTGTCTCTGTCTCTATCTCTGTCTCTGTCTCTGTCTCTGTCTCCGTCTCCGTCTCCGTCTTCGTCTCCGTCTCCGTCTCCGTCTCCGTCTCCGTCTCCGTCTCCGTCTTCGTCTCTGTCTCTGTCTCTGTCTCTGTCTCTGTCTCTGTCTCTGTCTCTGTCTCTGTCTCTGTCTCTCTCTCTGTCACTGTCTCTGTCTTTGTCTCTGTCTTTTTCTCTGTCTCTGTCTCCGTCTCCGTCTCCGTCTCCGTCTCCGTCTCCGTCTCCGTCTCCGTCGCGGTCTCCGTCTCCGTCTCCGTCTCTGTCTCTGTCTCTGTCTCTGTCTCTGTCTCTGTCTCTGTCTCTGTCTCTGTCTCTGTCTCTGTCTCTCTCTCTGTCTCTCTCTGTCTCTGTCTCTGTCGCTGTCTCTCTGTCTCTGTCTTTGTCTCTGTCTTTGTCTTTGTCTCTGCCTCTGTCTCTGTCTCTGTCTCTGTCTCTCTCTCTGTCCCTGTCTCATTCTCTGTCTCTGCCTCTGTCTCTGTCTCTGTCTCTGTCTCTGTCTCTGTCTCTGTCTCTCTCTCCGTCTCTGTCTCTGTCTCTGTCTCTGTCTCTGTCTCTGTCTCTGTCTCTGTCTCTATCTCTGTCTCTGTCTCTATCTCTGTCTCTCTCTCTGTCTCCGTCTACGTCTCCGTCTCCGTCTCCGTCTCCGTCTCCGTCTCCGTC